>PVHP010037532.1:0-17307 GCA_004024765.1 Zapus hudsonius
TAACCAAAGGTAGCATATTATCTAAATCTATTTTTTCCCTGGATTTCAGAGATCACATACAGACTTCATACAGGAACATCAACAATAAAAATCTATCCATTCTGTTTCCTTATATGAGTTCTAGATAGCATTTTATCTATATATAATACATGTTCTGGACAGTATTGTCCCCCACCAAATATGATTCTTTACCTTGTAAATGACTAGTAATGCTGCAAAATGGCATGTTTATGTCTGGATTATCTCTCAAAGTTGTAACATTAAAAAGTAAGGGAATGACCTAGAGTTTTTCTTAATTACTAACTAGAGCTTATATTGTCACAAGACGATAACATATAGTATGTGAATGATAAACAGGGAGGGAGAAAGTCTGTCAGGTGGGCTTCAAATTGATCTAGTAATATTATTGATCACTCAGTGGGCTTGGTAATACCTTATCAAGCTAGAGGTTCATTGAATAGGATCCTTGGGACTGGCATGTCAAAAAATTGTGAATTAAAAATAGGTATCTGTTACTTTAATCATCTGTCTTTCTTGATTTCCTGCCCCATAGATGTCACTAAATTCTTATTCAATGCAGTAAATTATAATTCTTTTTAATATTGTAATCATCAATAATTAGATACAGTGTATGAGTAAATATTGTGATGGTACCCCTGTTTCCCTCCTCTTTGTCCCCAACCCTCTGAGGGCCCCCTTTGGTAGGAATACTGAATCAGTCCATGGGGTAGGGGTTATGAATTACACAAGAGGTAGCCAGTTTTTATTTTTCTTTGTGTGTTGTTGCTGAGGTGGGCAATGTCTCTGAATATTCTCCTCTACCATGGCTCTTACAATCTTTCTGCCCCCTCTTCCACTCAGTTCCCTGAGTCAAGGTAGGTTAGTTTTAAGTCTGCTTTATTGTTAAGATCTTAAGTGTCTCTGGACTTCTGCTTTGGATTGTGTTAAGTATCATTGGTGTCTGTCTCCATGGACCTTTCATGGGTTATCAGACTTGCTGTGTTATTGGGTATCTTGTTTTTCTTGCCACTTTTTCATAAGTTTTATTTGGGCCAGGGGTGGTTCATCTCTTGTCACGATGTCAGCCATCATCCCATGTCTTGTTGTTTGAATTGGGTTATCCACAGCTCTCACTGTCTTCTGAAAAACACAGAGTCTCCATGGGAGAATGAGATGAGTATAGGTTAAATGAGACAAACATTGCTATTTTGGCAAGATTCTAATGGTTGGAGCCACTTTCTAACTCTCTGGTAGTGGGAATTTCCTCTTGGAGCCCAGGTTCTTGATTCCCATAAGATTTTTCCATGGATTCGAGTTCCAGTTAAGTGTTCCTTGCCACTGAGCAGATCTCTTAGGCAATCAGTAAGCCATTGATTACCCACCTAGGTTTAGCTCCACTATTGAATAGATGGGCACTTCTTGAATTGCTTGTCTCTTCTATATAGCAATGTGTTCAGCATTCTTGTGACACCAGTCTGTATTATATATCAGTGGTCTCTGCTTTCTCCAAATATCACTGACCAATTTCCCCAGGAAGCACATGTGACACCTTCTAGCACTACACATTGGGAGCTGGTTACCATTCTCAATCTAGTAGGGTCTCTCAGTGTTGTGTGAGGACACTCTATGGTATCTTCAGCAATAGGATCTTACCTTTGTCCTGGGGTGGATATTCAAAAGCTTTGATAAAATTCTTCCTTGTTTGGGGATCTCTTTGGGTCTCTTTGATCAACAGCTCAGTGTGGGAAGTGACCAATTACTAAGACAGGGAGTTACAGGCCTGAGCAGTTTTTCTTAGGGTTAGGCTTTCTCCTATCCTATTCATGGTCCCTCTTACCAGGCGATACCCACAGCATCCACAGAGTTTACTGTATAAAAGTAAGGATTTTATGGTATCGATTCATTCTTGGTTTAGCTTATTGTATAAATCTACCCACCCTCCTATTCCCCCCCCCCATTCCTTCTATCCACATTGAAAGTCTCAATTTCCCTGTGAGGTTTGCTTGGGGTTTAAACTTAACCTGGTGTTCATTTGTCTTTCTGTTGTGTGAGTTCACTAAGTAGGATCTGCTCCAAGTCCATCCACATTTCTTTAAATTTCATTATGTCATTTTTTTCCTTTCAGCTGAGTAGAATTCTATTGTGTAAATGTACCCCAATTTTGATATCCATTCAACCAGTTATGGGCATTTGGGTTGATTCCAATTCTTAGCTATTATGAACTGAGCTGCTCTAAACATGGTTGACCAAATATTTCTGTGCTTCTGCAAGGAATCTTTTTAAAATATCTTTATTATGAATAAGTTTATACACTGTATGAGCAAATATTGTGAATGTGTCCCTGTTTCCCTCCTCCCTGTCCCCTATCCACTGGGGTACTTCCCCGGTGCACATACTGGATCTGTCCATAGGTTAGGGGGATATGAACTGCAACAGAGGTAGACAGTTCTTCATTCTTTTCTTTTTCCTTCCCCCTTGTGTATTGTTGCTGAGCAGGACAATGTCTCTGGATATTCTCCCCTACCATGGCTCTTACAATCTTTCAGCCCCCTCTTCCATTCAGTTCCCTGAGTCATAGTGGGTGAGTTTTGAGTCTACTTTATTGTTGAAATCTTAAGTATCTCTGGATCTTTGCCCTGGGTTATGATGGGTATCATTGGTGTCTGTCTCCATTGACCTTTCATGGGTTATCAGAATTGCTGTGGTGATTGGTCTCCTGTTTGTCTCATCACTTTCTCATAGGTTATACAGATGGTTGTCAGGAAAATGCTGAACACAGCTATATGGAAGAGACCAGCCAGTCAAGACATGCTCATCTGTGCAATAGTTGCACTAAACCTAGGAGGGTAATCAATGGGTTACTGATTGGCTATGAGATCCCCTTAGTGACAAGGAACCCTTACCTGGAACTGGGATCCATGGCAAAATCCTATGGATGATCACTTTCTTGAACAAGAATTGGCCATTTGTGTTTCTTCCTCCTTGAATTCTCTGTTGAGATCAATGCCATATTTTGTGAGAGGGCTGTTTGATTTTTTATTATTTAATTTTTGAGGTTTTTTTTGTAGGTTCTAGATATTAGTCCTCTGTCCATGGTCTAGCTTAAAAATTCTTTAAAAAATCTAATGAATTAAATAGAAAATATGTGAGTGGATAGCTGTGGATGAGTAAATGATTAAATTTGTGAAAGGTAGAAGAACTGAAGTTGAATAAATGATTTAGCATCAAACTGCTCCATACTAAGTGATCCCAGATTTGAGGAGTTATTTTTTTCAAATGCCTAGAAAGTGGCCTTTTCTGATATAACCCCACAATATTCTCTCTTTCTCTACACATGATACCCATTGATACCCAAAGTATCAATTATATACTTTTCCATCAACTATATCTAAAGCTTAGAGCTCTATGTGCAGTTTCTATAGTACCCTGAAGGTTTTAGGACCCTCATGAAATTCAGGAAATAAAAAAGTGATAAAATTCAATGAAACCTAAAAAGAAAATTCAGATTAAGTTGCCTAATCCTCATAGGAGAGTCTCTGTGGCAGAAACACAGTAGAAGAATATGGCCCACTTCCACAATCTCTACTGTGTGAGGGTCAAAAGGGATGTAAACTGAATCCACCCAAGGCTTACATGCAAGACAGATGTGATGGTTAGGTTTTGTTGCCAACTTGACCTCTTTAATAATCTTGGTGGTTCTCAGGATGTTAACAGGAAGGCAGCCTCTTAGTCAGGGGCAGGATGTAAGGAAGCTCAGAAGAGCTAGAAATTAACATCCCTTCCTGTGTGGACAGTATAGGAATTAAATTCCAGGGAAGCCATTAAGTCTGGGATAAGGTTGCAAGACCTCTGCACTACGGCTATATAAAGGGGAAGGAATTCTCTCCCAGTGCCCTCCTGCCTGTTTGCCATTGTGTGTTGTGTTGGTAATGGATTTTTTTTTCTCTGCTTGGACGTGTGAAAGGGGTCCAGCCTCTTTTAACATTATGTATCTTCCCCTGCACCTGTAGCTTCAATAAATACTTTCTTCCCATAAATTGTGCCTGTTTTGGAGATTCGTCCCAGTGACATGTGGCTGACTATGGCAGTTTTGGTACTATGAGTGGGGTAATATTGCTGAGATGAATCTGATCATATGGATTTTGGACTTTTGGAACTTGTGTGCTGGAGGAATGGACATGGACTTGGTACTTGCAATTCAAGATGCTTTCCAGAGTGGTAATCTAAGCTTTATGGACTACTCTCGTGAGAATTTGGAAATGCTAAGTGTAGTAAGAATTGCATTTGGAGGCTTGGCTTATGAACATTCTAAGGGGAAGGAGAGACTTCAGAAAACATTTTTGGAGTGACATAACTGGAATAAAGGATGGACGCATTCTGCTGACTGTGCCCAGAGAGTTTGACCAAGGTTATATTTAAGAAATGGACTGCTGTACTTGATTAATGATATGGAACTGAGAATTTAAAAATTTTAGGTTGGAAAAAATTCAAAACAAGTTTAAGTTATTGGCATAAAGACTGGCTTTAGGTTACTGAAGCTGCTATTGTTAACATTACCAATCCCAAAGATTGGTAAATTCCCTGATCCTAATATGATCTAACTGCTATACATTGAAACAATGCAAAGGATGCCTGAGGTGTTTCCACCCAGGAAGGACTGAATGATATACTGGGCAAACTCTTTTGAAAGGAATTGGTTGAAAAGAAGGAACCTGCTCATCAAAGCCAAGGTTTATATCATCCCTGAATTAACAATATGGCTGTGCCCTGCATACCTGGTAGTGCTTTTGGATGCATGAGAAATGCATACATGTAAAGGGTCATGAAGTGCACATGGGTTCAGGAGCTGCTGCTGAGATGCAGTCTATGGAACATAGCATGAAGTCCCTGATTGGCAAGTGAAGCCCTTGGAAGATTGACTGTGGTTTGCAATTGAGACCCAAAGATGTTTTGGTTATACCAGGACTGTGCAAGGGATACCATGGAGTGTTGTTGGTAGAAATGGAAGTTTTTCCCAGCTACTCAGCCAAGCTGGAGGGACAGAATTGGAAAATCCAGAGACTGTCAGTCACTGGTTATGATATTGGACTTGAACTGCAGATGTTTGATGCTTGCCTAGTGGTTTTTGAGTTTGCATTGGTCCGGTCTTGATATGCCTCATAGCAGTTGGAAATGTTTACCCCGTGCCTTGTTTTAACTTGTAAATTTTATCTGTAACTTGTTTTAATTTTACTGAACTCACAGTTAAGGGAGCTTGCCTTATGTTGGGGAAAATAGTACATTTATGGTTGTACGTAGCATAGTTAGTTATATCATGTTAGACAGAATTATGATCTTGTATTTGGAAACTAAGTATGATGCAAAGAGATATGGTTTGTTGTCAAGTTGACAAGTAGACTTGTGATGGTTAGGTTTTGTTGTCAACTTGACCTCTTTAATAATCTTGGGTGGGTCTGAGGATGTTTACAGGAATGCAGTCTCTTAGTAAGAGGCAAGATATAAGGATGCTCAGGAGAGGTGGATATTAACATCCCTCCCTGTGTGGGCAGTGCAGGAAGGAAATTCCAGAGGCTCAGGAAGCCATTAAGTCTGGGATAGGGTTTCAAGACCTCTGTCATAAGGCTATATAAAGGGGAAGGAAATTTCTCTCCCTTTCTCCCTGCCTGTTTTGTTGTATGGGTGATATTGGTGATGGGTTTCTCTCTCTGCTTGCACCTGTGAAAGGAGAGCAACCTCTTTCACTGTTATGGAACTTCCCCTGGATCTGTAATTTCAATAAACCCTTTTCTCCCATAAACTGTGCCTGGTTTGGAGATTCATCCCAGCGGTGTGTGGATGACTATGACACCAGACATAGTGCTGGATAATGAAAATGGGAATTTAATTCCTTACCTCAAAGAGATATCCTCTATGGGGTTCTCAGTCACTGCAAATTCAGACGTAAAATATCAAAGTTTTGTCCAGACGATTCTTTTTTTTTATTGTCCATAATGTGTTACATTATTTAGTGGGCAGACAATGAGTTGTTATCCCCAATTCCTCGATTCCCCCTCATCCCCAATCAGCTGGATATCCTCCTCCATGGGTCATCCAGACAATTCTTATAGGAAGACAAAAACCTAAAAAAGACATCACTAGCTTACTCAGTATCTTAATAAAATTGTTCATAACTCTTCACTATGAAAAATTTCTTCCAATTATACAAGTGGAATAGTGGAAACCAATATTCTCTTCTCCTCAAATCTTCATAATAGTAATATTTGCTCCATAGAGTGAGGTTAGCATTTAATGAGATGGTATACTTGAAACAGTACAATCCTTGATCTGTTGTACAAATTGTACCACACCATCTTTTTGTTCTATTCTTAATGCAGAAGAGATGCAGATTCTCTACTTCTTTATGTTATTAGATATTTCAGTGCAGAAATATAGACAGGTCTTTGTCTATCCATCTACTGGACACCTCCCTGTAGATCAAGACAATCATAGTATCTTATTTCCTTTTTTTTTTGTTAAATTAAATGGTAAGAAATATTAATGTTGAGCCTTCAGCTGAAGAACCATATCACTCTTTTCTATTAAACGGAGAAGTCTATTGTACTTGTCACATCAGCAGGACTGAACACAAAGAAATATCTCTAACATAAAAATGTGGCATACATGTATTTAAAAATACATATTTGGGCTCAAAAATGAGTTATAATTATTTGTGGACAATATACTACAATCTACAGTGGTGACCTGCAAATGGGAATTAGAAAATATTGCTTCCACAGTGAGCCTGACAATCTGCACCAGGATGATGGATATACTGAGGATAACTCAGTACATTCCAAAGCAGAATTCCCAAAGCTAAGAACTCAACACTACAGCACACTTAAACTCACCCACCTTGTTCATCTCACCAATTCCTCTGTGATTTCACCCCAGGTCCTAGCTGATGTGCGAGGGGTGGTTTAGCTCTTGCCAGGGAGTCAGCTATCATTTCTGGTCTTGTTGGTAGAATTAGGTTGTCCTAGGTTCTCAGTGCCTTCTGAAAAATTAAAACAGATTTCCAATGGAGAGTGAGAGCAGCATAGATTAAATGAGACAAGCATTGTTAATTTGGTGAGATTACACTGGGTACAGCTGCTTTTTAGGCCCATGGTTCCTCTTGGAGTCCAGATTCTTGGTCTCAGGTTACTTGCCACTAAGCAGATGGTTTACCCAATCACAGAGCCCTGGACTACCCACAGTATTGCACTGATGTGTACATCTTGTCATCCTGGTTGCTGTTGTATAACAGTGTCCACTGCTTCCTCCCAAAATTGTTGCTGATTTCACCCTGGCAGTTCATGCAGGGCTTTCCAGCACTATACAGGCTCACAATCTGGGAACTGGCTTCCTTTCATGAGTCAGCAGCCTGTGGTGTCCTCAGCAATAGGGTCTTATCTTTTACCTCAGGCTGCTAATCAAGGGTTTTGACAGAAGCCTGTCTTGTTTTCAGGACCTTGTAGGTCTCCCAGTCAACAGGTCAATGTGGGAAGTAACCAATATCTGATATTGGGAGTTACAAGCCCAAGCCAGTTATATTAGGTTAAGCTTCATCCCACCCTCTTCAGGGCCCTTCTTACCAGATGATACCTTTAGATTCCTTTGGAGGGGTATATCTTCTAGCCTACTGTTGGGTGATGTTCTCAATCATTTGTATTTTGCAGCCAATTTCTTTTTGTAAATTATTACAGTAAAAGTTTGAACAAAGCTTAAATATGTAATACAAGATGATATATAAATTTATTTTGGATACATAAAAAAGAAAATATTGCTGAAATAGGTTAAAGAAAACATAGTTAAATGGAAATATATCCTGGTTTATCTATGGAATTCTTAGTAGCACTAAATTCCCTAGCACTAAAATCCCTTTGCACTACAAATGATTCAACCCAAATTACATGAAAATTGTAGATTTATAAAAAATAGAAAAAGCAGTATGGGGAGATGGTTTAATGGATAAAATACTTGGGTACAACTCTAAAAACATGAGTACAGATCCCCAATTCCCATTGGAAAACTGGAGGTGGTTGTTGGCTTCAGGTGAAAAACAAGGCAAAGACAGAATTTTATGAGCACTCGAGATGAAAGTGGTGAACAATGAGACTCCCTGCCTCAAAATAGTGAGAAGGGCTCTGATTAAGAGTTTCCCCCGATTTGCACACATATGCATACACATACGAACATATAGCCTATAAAAATGAATAAATTTTAAATTAAAAATAATCCCCATGCTAAGCATATTTGACTAAACATGTTGACTAAAAGGATAATGATAGTATCAAGTCTATGAAGAAAAAGTCGATTGGAAGAAATGCCAAGCAAAATTTGCAGAGAAAGGAAGGCCTGCTATAGAGGTAAACGTTGTAGGGAGCTCTAAGCTAAGAACTAACAGACTCAAAGAGGGACTGGAAGTTCTGTAGCTCTCAAATCATTGATGAAATTATTTGAGGGAAGTGTTTATTGGCTAAGACTGCTGCAACCAAAGTACCATAAACTGAGAAGACTTAAACAAAACAATAATAATAATCCTAAAATTAACCTAGTTTCTTAGTGGGCCACCAATATGACCTAATCAAGTTCAATAAAGAATACGGAAGTTGGAGATGTAAAAATTTTAAATACATTACAAAGCTGCAGTAATCCAATCAGGACTATGCTTTCATAACAACAGACAAACCAAGAGAATAGAATGGGATGGGATGGAATACGATGGGATTGGATGGGATAGGAAGGGATGGGGTGGGGTGGGACGGGATGGGATGGGATGGGGTGGGATGGTATGGGATGGGAAGAGATGGGGTGGGATGGGATTGGGTGGGATGGGATGGGATGGGGTGGAAGAGAAGCATGAAGAGAAGAGAATAGAGCAGAAACAACAGATTCTTCATAAATCAATTCATAAAGGACATCTGATGTCTCAGTATGATAGAAAACTTGTATCATGGATATAGATCAAACTAGAGTCTTCAACAAATGGTGTTGGGAAAGCAAGCTATTCCCATGCAAAGAACAAAACTGAACCATACACAGATATCAACACGACATGGATTAAATATGCAAAATGGACTCAAAGCTAATATATATATATAATATATATATATTATATATATATATGTATGTGTGTACGTATATGAAAAAACTGCATGGTATTCATCTTGCTAATAAGTAGATATGACACCAAAACACAAATGCAAAAAAAGTAAAACTAATACTAAATCCATATCAAACTAATGAGCTTCTGCAATGCATAGAAGAATGAAAAGAACTAGGAAATGGAAAGAAACATCTGATAAACTAGACACTATTTATAAAATAGTCAAAATCCATATTTATTATTTCTGTTCTACAAAGGAGAAAACTGTTCCTTACCAAAGGTAAATAATTTCCAATTTTACAGACAGACATATTAGATTTAAGATGTAAAGCAAAGTACATTGCTCCATGGTATTGATATTATCTCAGTGCCTCCTCAGAAATCTTTGAGCCTTTTGACTAATACCCAAGTAATAATACTTCCTCTTTCACAATGGAATTTCTAGTAGCAGACTTATAATTCAAGATATTATCTCCTTTACTTCTAAGTACTAAAGAAAGAGTCCATAGATAATTTTTGTGAAAAATTTAATTATTACAGAAGCAATGGGGTAGCTAAATGTTCTTTGTGTTTTAGATGCATATTGGGTGGAAGTTTTTAACTGAAATATTAAAATGGTTCAAATGTTTAGATATAAGTCAATTCTAATTCATAAATATGAAACCACTTTTAACTTGGCTATAGCTTTTTTCTTTATATTAATAACTATAAAAACCTTAATTTTTTCTCAAACACTTTCTATTACTTCATATGTGAATGTAATAACTAATAAAGTTCATGCAATGAAACAGTGTATTAAGTATGGATGAGCATCTAAAGTGACTGGCAAGAGCAGTTTAGATTCAAGGATCTAACCTGGGAGATTAATTCATTGTGGGCTATGGTCTTAAACAATTCAGTCTTTCTTCTTGCAGTTCAGATTATGTATGGATAAAATCACAAAGTTGGATAAGCCACCCATGTATATGCTCAAATTCAACAGTGCTTTCATTTGCATGCTGAAACTCAGAAGGAGATTAAGGAACAATTCATGGATCTGCTAAAATCATGTTCATTATTTGCAATTTCTGTCCCATTCATTTGTTCACTGCTTTGTTCCTTTATTCATCTTTGTCTAGGAAGAACAATACAGAGGTGAAGAAATTCAACCTCTTAGAACTGTCCAATGCCCAAGAACTTCAGATCTTTCTGTGAGAGCCCATACCCTCAACCTGTGAGCCAAACCCACCCCTTTTTAAGGTATTTTTGTCATGTATTTTATGATAGCAATGAGAAAAATAGAAATTTCACACTCATCTATTATTATCAGTCTAGTTGGGAACCCAGGAATGATGCTACTGAATTTGCTACTCTCTCTTCTCCATGACCCCAAGTACTTCCTCATTGGAAAGCAGTCCTTGTGGACTTTGGTTCCTAGTAAACAGTCACTCTCAAGGTCATGGCTGGGTTCATTCTAAGAAACAATGACATTTTCTAGGTCAATTCCTTTTCAGTATTAGGTATAAATTTCCTCCCATAGAGCAGGCCTCATATCCAGCCAGAGAAGACTTGGTTACCCCCATAACAGATATGCCAGTAATGTACTAGTGAGCATATACTGCCTGGCTGACCAATTGTGTAGATTGCAGGGTCCACTGCTGGATAAGATTTTGGATGACTCCCCCTAACAACCAGGCTTTATAGCATTACAGCACTACAAACTGGCCTCTAGTCAACAGGAAAGAAGCTTCCAGATCAGTTCTAACTTAAATTTCTCAGTGTCCCACAAGCAACACCATGTGGTGTTTTGAGTAATAGTATCATAATATCTAACCCTGGTTGACAACCAAGAGCCTGGCAAGCCTATATAGGTTTATGATTATCAGGGGCCGCCTAGGCTCACTAGGAGGTATCTCTCCCCTAGCATTGACATTTGATATAACAGCTAGTACTTGTGGGTGCTGTATTATCCACATCCACAGGGTACTTCTGCTCAAATTTCTCTCTTGAGCAGGGGAGATGGACAAACGGTTAAAGGTGCTTGCTTTCAAAACTCTCTTTTTGAATATGCATATTTTTACATTAGCTAACAAACAAGCAGGTTCCATGTGGCTTATTCAGAACTCCTTTAGTTTTGATTAACACTCTCCTCTATTCCCCTCTCCTGATCCCACTTACACCGTGGAACTATAGGTAGTCCAGTCTCTACTTACATACCTACTACATCCTCCACTGTCCCCTTTCCAGCTTCCTGGCAGCAGCTACCAACCTGCTCCGTCTGCATGTGTTTCGGGTATCAGAGTAAAACTGGCTTCATTAAAAGAGGTTTTTTTTTTTCCTTTCTTTTTTTTTTAGTATTCTTTTCTTTCCTATTTTATGGACTAGTCTGACATACATTGGCGTTAGTTTATTGATAGAACAATTCACTACTCAATCCGTCTTGGACTAAACTTTTAAGTTTGGAGATTTTTTAAAACATTTTCATTGATCTTTAAAGGTCTGTTTAAATTATTTATCTCATCCTTGTTTAATGTTGACAGATAACATAGATCTAGAAATTCATTTTTTTCTTTTAAACTTTCCAATTTATTGGAGTACATAGCGTTAATGTAGGTTCTTATGATTTTTTCATCAGTTTCATTGGTATCTGTTTTAATCATTTCCTTTTCACCTCTCATTTTATTAATTTGGGTATCTCTTTCTTTTGTGAGTGACAGTGAGGGTTTATTAATCTTGTTTATCCTTTCAAAGAATCAACTCTGTTCGAGTCTTTGTATCAATTTTTGTTTCTAATTCATTAACTTCTACCCTGTTATTTATTTATTTCTATTAATTTTTGGTTCAGATTATTCTTTTAAGGAGGTCTTAGGGTATAATATTAAATTATTAAGTTTTGACATCTCTAATTTCTTAATATAGACACTTAAAGCTAGATATTTTCTTGGTCTGGAAAGATGGCTCAGTAGTTAAGAGTAGTAGATGGCTCAGTAGTTAAGAGTAGTTTTTCTTTTTTATATAAAATATTTTATTTATTTATGAGAGAGAGAGAGAGAGAGAGAGAGAGAGAGAGAGAGAGGGCGCACCAAGGCCTCTAGCCACTGCAAGTGAACTCCAGACACATGCGCCATCTTGTGCATCTGGCTTTATATGGGCACTGGGGAATTGAACTCTGGTCCTTCTGCATTGCAGGCAAACGCCTTAACCGCTAAGCCATCTCTTCAGCCCAAGAGTAGTTTTTCTTGCAAAGCCTAACAGCCTGTGCTCAAATACCAAGTAGTCCTTTAAAGTCAGTTAATCACAATGGTACAAGCATCTGGAATGTGTTTGCAGTGGCAAGAGGCCCTGGCATGCCCTTTCCTCCCCTCCCCCCTGATTGCCAAAATATAAATAATTTTTAAAAAGCTAAAATATCTCTCTCTTAGGACTGCTTTTATTGTACCTCATAAATTTTTATATGAAATATTTTCATTGTCATTTGATTTGAGAAATTTTTATTTCCTTTTTATATCTTCCATTACTCATTCAAAAAGTCATAGTGTATAGTTTAACTTCCGTGAGATTTTTTTCTATTGTCTTTCTTGCTATGATAGCATACAAAGAAATATTTCAATTTTCCTTTATTATGATTTTTTGTGTGTTTTGATGTGTTGCATGTGCTGCTAAGAAGAATGTGCTATTTGCAAATTTTGGATAGAATAATCTGTCAATTTCTGGAAGGTCCATTTGTTCTACGATATCATGAATGACAGATGTTACTCTCTTTATTTCTTGCCAAGATAATGTGTTAATTGGTAAGAGTGGGGTATCAAAGTCACCCACTAATATTGTACTTGGGTTAATCAGTGATTTTACTTCAGCAGTGTTTGTTGAGTGCAAAGGGGCACATACATGTTTGGTGCATATATGTTTATAAATTATTTTGCCCTCTTAATTCAGGAACAAGACAGGGGTGTCTACTCGCCACTGCTCTATAACATAGTGCTTGAAGTTCTAGCCCAAGCAATAAGACAGGAGAACAGCATAAAAGGGATACAAATCGGAAAGGAAGAAATCAAACTATCCCTCTTTGCAGATGACATGATCCTATATATATCAGACCCAAAGAAGAGTATCAGTAAACTCTTGAAGGAGATCAGTGTCTTCAGCAGAGTGACAGGATACAAAATTAACACACAAAAATCAGTAGCCTTTCTATATACAGAAAGGTATGTATTAATTCCTATCATTCTTGTTAATCTTGTAGCATGTGGTATTTTCTAGTCTTTACTTGCATTTAACTAGTATTTAAGCAGGTTTTCCAGTTTCCTGTGATTTTCTTTCTCTTTAGTCCAATGGATTCTTTTGGGCATTTTCTGTAGAGCTTGCTCAGTGGTCATGAATTCCTTTAATATGTTTTTTAACATGAAAATTCTTCTTTCACCTTAAATTATAACAGAGAGCATTGTTGGATGTTTAGTAAAGTTCAGCAGTTGTTGTCTATCAAAACCTGAAACAGGGCTGAAAAGATGACTTAGTGGTTAAGGCACTTGCCTGAAAAGCCTAACAACATGAATTTGTTCCAGTATCCACACAAATCCAGTTGCACAAAGTGGCCCATACTTCTGGAGTTCTTTTGCAGTGGTTAGACTCCCAGGTATGCCCATTCTCCCTCCTCCTTCCAAAAAAATACATAAATAAAAATAAAATATTAAAGGAAGAACTTGAATTACATCCTCCCAAGTACTTCTGGATCTTAAAATTTCTGTTGAGAAATCTGTTGTTATTGCATGGACTTGACTTTGTAGGTGACCAGGCATTTCTTTTTTGATACTTTCAACATATTTATGGTTTATTTATTTAAAAGTTTAATCATAATATAATGAAAATAAGTTCTTTTCTGAAATTGTCTCTTTGGTGTTCTATATTACTCCCATGGTCATCAAAATTCAAAAAAAAAGCTGGCAGGTTTCAAATACCTGTTAATCATTCCTTTTTAGTGGATATAACGTACTCCATCCAGAATTTCTTTGAAAACGCTCTATCTGACAGCACAATGAAGTCTTTTCATAGTACCATCTATATGTACTAGGAGTAAACAACCCCAGTTTTCACCATTGGCTCACAGTCTTGGCATTTCTTTTTTATTACTGGTTTCATTGATTCTGACTTTTACTGTTTTTTTTTTTTTAATCTTCATTGTCAAAGATGATAGTAACAGCTGAGAATAGTGTCTGAATCTGGATGGGGAGTATTTTTTGAGGACTAAGAAAATAGCACATTAGAGAAAAGAGCCTGTGGTCATCAGGTCAACTTGGCCAAAGACATCAATTATTGAAAATCTCATTAAAATCTCTACATAGTCAATTTTAATATCTTGAAAAAAAGTGGCATGGTGTGAGGCTAAGGTATGAAGATTGCTGTGAGTTTAAGGCCACCCTGAAATACAGAGTGAATTCCAGGACAGCCTGGGCCAGAGTAAGACCATGCTACACACACAAAAAAAATTTCACAAGCTCTTCAATATCCATATTTTTCACAAAAACCTAAGTATAATCCAAGAATGATTTTTCTTGTCTTCCTCCTTCTTTGTAAAGAAAGTATTCGGTTTTCTTACCATTATATACCAAGTCTAGCTTATTTTCTCCCCTCAAATATTTTTAAAAGTTTATCAATACATAAAAACTGGGCTGGAGAGATTGCTCAGTGGTTAAGGCACTTGCCTCCAGTGCCCAAGGCCCCCGGTTCAATTCCCAAGTACCCAGATAAGCCAGACCCAGAAGTTGGTATCCCTGGTGTGCTCTCTCTCTCTCTCTCTCTCTCTCTCTCTCTCTCTCTCTCTCTCTCTCTCTCTCTCTCTCTCTGCTTAAAAAATGAATAAATAAAATATTTATAAAAAATACATAAAAACTTCATATAATTGGATGCACTGTAATGAACTGATAAATGTATATACTATATAGTGATCATATGTAAATCCTTTAGCAACTTAAAGTTTTACAGTTTTGAATGAATATTAGTATGAACATGTGTCTTTAATTTCCCTTTGGTACATAATCCTGAATTGAGTTGCAGGGCAAAGTGGTAAATGCTACTGTCTAAATATTGTCTAAATCTTCCAAACTCATTATGTTGAAAACTAAATCCTGAATGCAGCAAGCCTGAGTGCTCCTAAGCACTCTCCATCCAAATGTAAACACTATCCTCTGTTGTCCTCATCAAGGTCAGGTTGAAGGGCCAGTGTGGGATCCAGGAGTCTCCAGAGACCTCCACTCATAGCTGCCTCCCCTGAGATGTGTGCAAAACTTGTCATCTCTGCCTTGATATTTGCAAGAGCACAAGTTTTGTTCCAGACAAAGTTCCACAGGTGGTGAAGGAGATACACCAGCAGGATGCTTTCCTGGATGTGAAATTTGAGCCAAAGTTCTGGTCGTGAAAGTCTTTCATCCCTTATCATTTGTATCCCTCTGTGTCTGTTCCTAGGATAACAGTAAGTATTACAAAAATATGCAACCACAACCAGTTAGGATTGAAGAGTCCAAATAGTATTGGCAAACATTTTAATTTTTCAAAAACAAAAAAAATGAAAATAATACTCAGATTCGTTATATAACTATACTACAAACACTCTATTACTGTGTGTCTCCTCCCTCTTGGTTTGCTGCTTTTCCGACGATAACACACTGTTCTACAGCATTCAGACTTCTGCAGGGTCATTAGATGCTGTTTGGAAATGTCTGTGATGATGGTCACA
Source organism: Zapus hudsonius (assembly GCA_004024765.1). NCBI lineage: Eukaryota > Metazoa > Chordata > Mammalia > Rodentia > Dipodidae > Zapus > Zapus hudsonius. The sequence goes on from PVHP010037532.1 coordinate 15,837, forward strand.
CTCAAAGGAAGGTTATAGTAGAACTTGTGACTTAGGAGACAAATCATTTTAATCCTAGCTATCCTTAAACAATGAGACATCATTTCCTGCCTTGAATATGAATGATCTTTAGTGTGGAGAAATGAATATGACCCAATAATCCAGAGGCAAAAATGTCTCTGGAGTGTAGAATCATCTACTTTAAAATGTAAGACTCATAAATTACAGCCCTAGAATTTCTCTGGAGCCTGGCCCCTGATCATTGCATATCTTCAAGTTAGTGAGGCATATATCAGGGAAGGGAAATGCTCCTGTAAGATTTTGTCATAGTGATTTTCAAAAGCATGATTGTATGTCCCTTGTAGTATACTCTGCTGATTTAAGGTTTCAATGTATATATTAATCAAGAATGTTGGCACATATAAAAGGTGGAAAAATATAGAGTGAGTTTTGCTGTAACAGAATATATACTATAAAATACAATTGGAATTGAGACCTAGAAATACAAAATGAACTACCTGTGGCAAGTAGTTTGCATCAATTATAAATGAATAAAAAACAAACTCCTGTCCCTACCCAGCACTGGATACTGCATTTCATAAAGACTCCTGCACTGGACAGAAAACTGAAACACCAGCAAGAGAACTTGGTCATTTTTCATATCTTATGGAAGTATTCAACTAATAAAATTTTGTTTTCCTCATCTCATCTTAGGTGCCTGCCACGTACCCCAAATGACTAGGATGGAGAATATTTCAGAGGTGACTGAATTTATTCTTGTGGGATTAACAGACACCCCTGAGCTGCAAGTCCCTTTATTCATAATCTTCACTCTCATCTACTGCGTCACTGTGTTTGGGAACCTCGGGATGATCATGTTGATTCTGCTGGACTCTCGTCTCCACACTCCCATGTACTTCTTCCTCAGTCACCTCTCCTTTGTGGACTGTGTTTACTCCTCTGCTGTCACTCCTAAGGTGATGGTGGGGCTTCTCACAGGAGATAAGATCATTTCCTACAACGCATGTGCTGCCCAGATGTTCTTCTTTATTACATTTGCCATGATTGAAAGTTTCATCCTGGCCTCCATGGCCTTTGACCGCCATGCAGCAGTGTGCAAACCCCTGCATTACACCACCACCATGACAAGTATGACGTGTGTCATGATGGCCACAGTATCTTACATGAATGGATTCTTGCAAACCACCACACACATTGCCTTAACTTTCCGTCTCTCCTTCTGTCGTTCTAATGTGATTAATGACTTTTTCTGTGACATTCCCCCACTTCTGGCTCTTTCTTGTTCTGATATCTACACAAATGAGATTGTTTTGTTCACCTTGGCATCCTTCAATGTTGCTTTTACACTCTTGGTTATCCTGAACTCTTATCTGCTCATTTTTATTGCTATCCTGAGGATGCGATCAGCTGAGGGCCGGCAGAAAGCCTTCTCCACCTGTGCTTCTCACTTCACTGCAGTTTCCATCTTCTA
>PVHP010037533.1:0-10543 GCA_004024765.1 Zapus hudsonius
CCCAAGAGTACGGGATCTGGTGCCTATCGCCCTGCAACCCAAGTTCCAGACAAGGGCTCCCCCTCACTGAGTGGAAAATTTGGCCAAATTTGAAAGCTGTTGATTGTCTCCCCCAAACCCAGGCTTCCCCATTACACAAGTGCTCCTTTCTTGGTTTGCTGTTCTCTCCCATTAGGAGGTGTGGTCAGCCTGCTCATGGCTGCAGATTGTGTTTCATGTCAGTGGTCTCTGTTTACTCCAGCTAAAATAAGTTTGACAGGTTAATTTTTGTTGAAAAAAATTAAAAATGCTTTTATGGTGAATAACATGAATTCTTGAAATGTTTCTTGTTCTCTCAAGTACACTATCACACTCCACAAAATTGTTATTATCTACAGTCTTCATGTTGTGTAATTAATGCCTTAAACATTTCTCTTGTTTAAATGAAATTTTATAACCTGTGGCCAATACCTTTCCAGTTCTTATTTTGAGGGACTTCTCGTAAGATTATACCAAATTAGAAAATTGGAAACCAATGTTACCTTTAATGTAATTGTTTCCTCAGTAAGAAGCATGCCATTTACATTATTTTGGTCTTTTTTTCATTAGTTTTTTTTATAAAGTTTAAATAATTGAACTATACCATGTACAGAAAAAATACAAAATTATAAGGACAAAGCTCAATGAATTGTTATTTAGTATACAACCCTATGTGTCCTCTTTCTAGATCATGATATAAAATATTAACCAGCCATAATGCCCATCACTTCATGCCTGACCTGGATCATTAATTATATGGCCCTCTCCAAAGATAACTCACATTAATGTTTGATTTACTTTATTCAACCATACCGGTCTGTATTCTGTGCATGGCTTCTGTGTTATTTTTTTCACATGCACGAGTGCACGTGTGTGTGTGTGTGTGTGTGTGTGTGTGTGTGTGTATTTGCCTGTGGTAGAGTGGCCGTGTACTGGCTTTGATGGCTGCAGCAGCACATCAGGTGTCCCCTTCCATCGAACTTCCACCCAGTCTTACTTAAGCAGGAGACTCTTACTGATACCAGATGCCATTTTTGAGTGAGCAATCCTCTGGTCTCTGCTCCCAGAGGACTGGAATTACAGATGTGTTTGGCCATGCTCAGCCGCTAATGTAGGTCCTGGCAATTGAATTGGCCTCCTCAAGCTCTCATGCACAGGAAATTCTCTTAACTTTTGAGCCATCTTTCCAGCCCATCCTCTTCCTTTTTTTGACATTAAGGCACACCATTCCAAAATCCATGGTTTGTAGATTTTTAGTGCTGTATTCAATATAAAACATTTTTTGTATAAAACCACAATTCATGTGTCTGTTCTGCAAAAGACTGGCATTTGTATTATGTCAAGTTTCATATCATGATGAGTACACTTGCAGTAAAGCACATGTATGCATTTATTTTGTTGATTGCACATATTTATTTGTTTGGATAACTAGGGTGGAAATTTCTGGTCATAGGTTCAGCTTATAAGATACTGTCAATAGGCTTTGGAAAATGTTTTCATTAATCCCCATGTCCACCAGCAGTGTATAAGAGTTCATATGGCTCTCCTTCTACTCTAGAACTTTCTACTCTTATACTTTCCAATCATATACATTGTACTGTGACTGCTCTGGCTTCTCTTAGTATTTGCACTGCACTGATGACTTGGGGGCATCATCATCATCATCATAGCGTAGATTTTTGTCATCTTTTTTTTGAAGTCTGTTCAGATCATTTGTGCATTTGTATTTGAGTACTAGTCCTCTGTGGGATATGTGCTTTGCATATTTCTCTCCCACCCTGTGTGACTATTTGGGGGTTCTGGAGGTCAAGCTTCTGGCCTTGTGCTTACTAGTGAAGCGATTCACCACTGAGCTACATCTCCAGCCCTTGATATTGTTAGATGACTAGAAAACAATTTCATGTAGTCTATTTGTCAGTCCTTTTTTTCTGGGCTAGAATCTTTTAATTCCTGTGTTATCTTCTAGAAGATATATTTCACACAAACCTATATAACTAACATTTTGGTGGTGATAGGAATCTAACCTAGAAATTTGTTAGGTGAATGGTATTCTGTTCTTGATTTACTTCCTTGAGTCTAAATGGAATTAATTTTGGTAAATAACGTGAGGCAGTGTTCAAGAATCATTCATTTCTTTCCTATTAATTGCTAAACCTTTTAATATGTCTTGATAATCTACATTTTCTCTAGATTTTCAAATTACATTTTAGGTTTCTATATAGTAAAGTACTTGTACAGAATCTATGGGTCAATTTGAAGACAATGGTGGGTTTTTTTGATGCATGTGTGTATGTGTAGAGTATGTATATAGGGTGGTGTATATGCATGTGTGCACGGCTTATGCACAGTGGTCCTCTGCTAATTCACATTTCATTCATATAGGGTCTCTCCCTCAAGACAGGGCTGTTGTCTGTCAGCAAATCCCAGTGCTTCTCCAGTGTTTGTCCCCTTCTGGACTGGGGTTACAATGGTACATGGTCACACATAGCTTTTTATGTGGGTTCTGGGGACTTGAACTTGGTGGTTAATGGCCTGAGAGGTTCCCATGCTAAAGTGACAAGAATTCTTTTTTTTTTTTTTTTGCTTTTTTAAATTGTCCATAATGAGTTACAATATTTAGTGGTCAAACAATGACTTGTTATCCCCAATTCCCCGCTGCCCTCCCCTCCCCCCTCAACTGGATAACCTCCTCCATGGGTCGTCTGGATCAGTCCTTGTGGCAGGGGACCATGGATAGCCTAGTATTCAGCCAGGTTCTCCTGGCCATGCCTCTGGATAATCTCCCCCACCACGGCTCTTACAATCTTTCCTCCCCCTCTTCCGCATAGTTCCCTGAGTCATGGTGGATGAGTATTAAGGCTGCTTTAAGGTTGTGAGCTTAGGGGTCTTTGTGTCGAAAATCGTTGGTTTCTGTTCCACTGGCTAATCCTGTGTTGATTTAATGGCTGTGGCTGTGGGCCCCTTGTTCATCCCGTCATTCTCTGTGGGGTTCCATTTGGATCCTCCACAGTATGACTGTGGTGGCTCCTCTCTTGCCAGAATCTCAGCTATCGGCCTACCGACAAGAATTCTTAATGGATGAGCCATCTTTCCAGCCCAAGATAATTATTTTTAACTAATTTATGTATGTATATGTATGTATGTACACATGTAGAGATCAAAGGGCATAATTGAGATTTCTGTGCTCTTGTTTTACCTTTTTTGAGATAAGGTATCTTGTCACTGAAAATGAATGCCAGTCTAGCTACCCTCCCCAGTTTGGATTCACCTGGCTCTGCCTACCACTGCTGTAGGCAGATGTGCTACTTTGTGTCTGCCTTTACTTGGGTACGGAGGAGGATTGAACTCTGGTCGATGGCTTAACAAGCAAGCACCCTTCACCACTGATCTATCTCCCCAGCCCCAGAGGTAATTGTTAATTTTCCAAAATAGAATTTCCCAATTCATGTATATCCATTTATCCATAATTTATTTTAGAGCTGATAATAACAGATGATAAGGAAAGAGGCTGAAGGAAGGGTGAAAGGACCCAGAAGCAGAAAGAGAGGCAGAGATACAAGGAAGTGTGGGGGTTGGGGATCTGAGGGGAAGGAGAATCAACCAAAACAAATTGAGCTTGAAAATTCCATAATGATACTTAAAATTATATATATAAACTAAAAAATAATAATTTAAAAAGATTATTGGCCATGCATTTTTTCTGGCTTTATTTTATTTTTTGCCTTTATTTTTATTTTATTATTATTAATATTAACCAGTACGTTAAAGAACACAGTGATAGTTTTAGCATCATAGTTGCCTACATATATACATCATAAATTGATATAGGTATTTTTGGGTTTGCTTGGAAATACAACCCATTGTTATCAATTGGTTTTATGCTCAGAGATACCAATGAATCCAATTATTGATGGTATTCATTTATCTATAGTTTCACTAATTCTTCGAAGACATGATTCTCATATCTGTTTTATATTATTACATTCTTTGCCTCACTATAGTGCTTAGGATCAACAGCTCAATAAATGGAAATCACTGGCACCTTATATTTTATTCATGATGCCAGGGGAAAATGCTTCACCATTTCCTTAAATATTACTTTTGCTGTAACCATTTTTTAGACATATCTTTTGTTAATTTCAGTGAGTTTCTTTATCTGGTTTGCAATTTTTTAAATTTATAAATTACTATAGAAATTTTTTCACTTTTTCTGCATCTATTGAATTGATGTTAGGATTTTTTTCGTTTTGGGGGGTTCATGTGGGTGAGTTGTGTACATTGATTTTCAAGTGTTAAATGAGCTTCTTATCTTTGGTCTGGACCCTGCTTTTCATAATGTTTTGTAACACAGGATGAAAAAACATGTGAATATGTGTGCTGTGTATACTCAGAATTTTTGTGTCCATTCTTATAAATAAAATTGGTCTTCAGTTTTCCTTTTATTGTCACCTTTTTTGGTAGCTTCAAATTGAATGAACCCCAGTTTCCAGTCTAGAAGAGATTATGTAATACTAAGCCTATTTATTCTTTAAATATTTAGAGGAGGAACTCATTGGCAATGCCATCTGTGCCTCAAGTTTCCTTTTGGTGGATATAATTAATTATAGAATCAGTGTTTTAGAAAGTTGTAGGGGTATTCATATTTAAATTTTTTCTTTTGTCTATTTTAATTGAACAATTTTTAGAAAATCTATGAAGAGGAAGTAAAAGGGGCTTCAAAGGGAGTGGGAAGGGATAAGGGTAATGGGGTGCCTATATGGTCAAATTACAATATGAAATTGTCAATGAATAAATAAAAAATTAAAAAACACTTAAAAATGGAAAAAGAAAATGTCCATTCCTTTTTTATATTTATTTATTTATCTCAGAGAGAGAGAGAGAGAGAGAGAGAGAGAGAGAAAATGGGAGTGGGGAGTGTCAGGGCCTTTTGCCGCTGTAAAGGAATTCCCAATTTGTGCCACTTTGTGCATCTGGCTTTACATGCATACTGTGGAATGGAATCCAGGCTGTCAGCTTTTAACCACTGAGCAATTTCTCTTTCCCAGGGAAAGGCCCACTCTAAATTTTCACATTTATTTGGCACAAAGTTCATTTTTAAAATGACATCTCTGCAGTGTTGCCTCCCTCTCTCCCCATAGCATTGTTTTTTTGTCCATGTTGGAGATGGTTTTGCATCTTCATCTGTTCTTTCATACAATCCACTTTTGTCCTTTTGGAGAGTCTTCATCTGGGTTTTAAGTCTTATTAAATTCTGATTTAATATTTATTGTAGTCATTTTTTTACTTTCTTTGATTTTACCTTGATTTTATTGTGCTACTTCCTAAATAACATTAAATCATATATTTATTTCTTTTCCTCTTTTCAAATAAATGCGTCTAAGGTGAGAAACTTCCCTCCAGTAAGTTTTGACTTGTCATACTTTTGTTTCCTTATAGTACAAGATCTATCATAACTTCATTGCCATGTCTTCTTTGAGCTCTTTACTTAGAAGCGAGTTACTTAATTTCTTAATTGTTATTTTATAGTCATGTTTTCTTTTCCTTTCTTTTTTTAAGGCAGGGCTTGCATGTAGCCTGGCAGGTCTTTAACCTGCAATTCTCTTGCTTCAATGGCCAAGCACCAGGATTACAGGTGTGAGCTGCACACCAGCGCATAGTTATATTGAAATTAATGATTTGTAACTTAAAATGTGGTCAAGAAATATATTTGGATTTCAGTCTTTCAATTTTTTTTCACATTTGCATCACAGAGCACTCTGCTCTAAAATTTTCATTTCAAAACATGAAATATAATTATATTACATGTGATTCTTGCAGTTTGTGCTACTGTATTTTGTTTTCATACACATATCAGGTAAAATGGTTATTCATACTGTTGAAATACTATGTATCTTTTAATTGAAATACTATGTATCTTTATCGATTTCTGATGGGTAGTAGAAAATATTACATCCTAAATCCAGTTATTGCATTTTATAGTTTTAGACTATTTATTCCTCTCTCTCTCTCTCTCTCTCTCTCTCTCTCTCTCTCTCCACATGTGTGCATTTGTATGTGCCTTGGAAAGCTAGGGACAATCTCAGGTGTAGTTCCTCAGGAATGTAGTCCACCTTGTTTTATATTTTTGAGACAAGGTCTTTCACTGGTCTGGAATTTGCAAGCCTGTCTCTGCTTCCCCAGCACTGAGATTACATGTGTGCCACCATGCCTCCATGCCTGGGTTTCATGTATGGGTTTTAAGGACTGGGCTCAGGTCTTTATGCTTGCACAGCAAAGAACTTTCTGAAGTGAGCTGTACCCCAGGCCCCTATTTGTTCATTGTTTATATTCTATTGTTATGTGAAGAAAGTTTCCATTCTCTCTCTCACTATATATATATATATATATATATATATATATATATATATATATATATATATATATATATATATATATATATATATATATATATATTCCATAATGAGTTACATTATATAATGGGCAAACAATGAGTTGCTATACCCAGTTACCCAATGCCCCCCCCCAATCAGCTGGATATCCTCCTCCGTGGGTCATCTGGATCAGTCCTTGTGGCAGGGGACCATGGATACCCTAGTACTAAGCCTGGTTCTCCTGGCCCAAGTGTGTTGTTACTGAGGGGTGCCATGCCTCTGGAAAGTCTCCCCCACCACGGCTCTTACAATGTTTCCACCCCCTCTTCCGCTCAGTTCCCTGAGTCATGGTTGGATGAGTATTAAGGCTGCTTTAATGTTGTGAGCTTAGGGGTCTTTGTGTCGCAAATTGTTGGTTTCTGTTACCCTGGCTTATCCTGTGTTGATTGAATGGCTGTGGCTGTGGGTCCCTTGTTCATCCCATCATTCTCTGCGGGGCTCCATATGGATCCTCCATGGTATGACTGTGGTGGCTCGTCTCTTGCCAGGATCTCATCATTTTGCCTGCTGTCGGGTGGTAGGGTTATATGGGCCACAGCTCTCTCGCTGCATCCTGAAAAATACAAACACCATCTCCATTGGAGAGTGAGATCAGTATAGGTTAACAAATATACACAATTCTGGACCTAGGTTCTATTTTTAGTAGCCTCCTTTCACTATGCACTAAAATCAACTCCAAATGGATCAGAGACCTCAATATTAACCATACAACCCTAAACACCCTGGAAGAAAAAATAGGAGGAACCCTACATGAGATAGGAGTAGGGAATAACTTCCTGAGCCCAGGAAGTGCAACATCACTTAACCAATGGGATCTGATCAGGCTCAAAAGCTTCTGTACAGACAAAAACACCTTTCTCAGAGTCAATAGACCCCCATTCAAACTGGGAGATGATTTTTGCCAGCTGCAACTCAGACAGAGGCCTAATCTCCAGAACCTACAGAGAACTCAAAAAAATTAATAACAAAAACTCAAACTGCCCGCTCACAAAATGGGTCACTGATCTCAACAGAGAATTCACAGAGGAAGAAACCCATATGGCCTTTATGCACCTGAGAAAGTGCTCAGCATCCTTAATCATCAGGGAAATGCAAATCAAAACCACAATGAGATACCATCTTACCCCTGTCCGAATGGCATTCATAAAGAAAACCAACAACAATTGTTGCTGGCGAGGATGTGGGGAAAAAGGAACCCTCATTCACTGCTGGTGGGATTGCAAACTTGTGCAACCACTACGAAAAGCAGTGTGGAGACTCCTCAATAGTATGGACATAGAACTACCAATGGACCCAGCTATCCCTCTACTAGGTATCTATCCACAAGATATCACTTCTAAGGAGAGAGACATTTTGCAAGTATGTTGATAGCAGCTCAATTCATAATAGCCAAGAATTGGCATCAACCAAAATCCCCTTCCATGGAGGAATGGATAACAAAACTGTGATATATTTACACCATAGAATTCTACACAGCTGAAAGGAAAAATGACATATCAAAATTTAGGGAAAAATGGTCTGACTTGGAGCAGATCATACTAAGCAATCTCTCAAAAGATCTTCTCAAAACAAGCCAAACACCGCATATTTCCCCTCAAATGTGGCCCTTAACCAGGCTAACCATAAACTTTATGCAGACTAGTAGAAAGAAGTGAGAGGTCATGAATGAGGGTTAAGGGGTGAGGGGGAGAGAATGGCTTAAGCAAGAGGCTAAACCAAATTAGGTTCAAAAACATAAAATCCTTACAAGCATACTGTAACCTATTGAGCAAGTAGTGGGCAGGCGTTGACTGGAAAAAGCGGCCATGAGTAGTAGGGGAGAGAGTCTAAGCCTGTCAATGATTGACAACTCCTGGCCCTAGTCACTGGTTCCTTCCCTCACTGAGCTATTGAGCAAAGTGACCCATGAGATTCCAAAAACAAGACAGGATTCTGTCAAAGCTCTTGAATGCCCACCCCAGGCCTGAGGCAAAAACCCTGTTGCTGAAGAAAACAAAGAATGCCATCGATCAGCATCGAGAGACCCTTCGAGGTCTGGAAAGGTATCCAGCCCCCAGAAGGCAGTTAGTATAGTGCTGGAAGGCACTGCACAAGCTGCCAGGGGAAGCTGATTAATGACAGATGGAGTAAACAGAGACCACTGACATGAAACACAGCCTGTGGCCATGAGTAGGCTGACCACACCTCCTACTAGGAGAGAACAGTGAACCAAGAAAGGAGCACTCGTTCAGTGGAGAAACCTGGGCCTGGGGAAGACAATCAACAGCTTTTAGAGTTGGCCAAATATTCCACTTAGTGAGGGGGAGCCCTTGACTGGAACTGGGGATTCAGGGCGATAGGCACCGGATCCCGTACTCTTGAGCTCACAAGAAAAGTTGCACCATGGGAGCATTCTGTCTCTTTTCTAAAGCAAGGAATTCTCATAATTTTATAGGTCATCGGGGCAATACAGTGCATGGATTTCTTCTGGGATTTTTTCCTAGTATTTATTTTTCTTTCTGAGACTTATTTTATTCTGCCTTGTTTAAATGTTGAGAATTTTAAATGAAAATGGAAAAAGTTCAGGCTGATGTTATATTTAAGGTTTTTAAATTTTGAAGTAATGATAAGTTCATGGGAAGATGCAAAAATGGTCCATAGATCCTTGTGAATCTTAACCCAGTCTTCCTCAATGGGATTTTAAAAAATATTTAATCTATTTATTTAAGAGGAACACAGAGAGGGAGAAGGAGAAGGAGAAAGAGAGAGAGAGAGAGAGAGAGAGAGAGAGAGAGAGAGAGAGAGAGAAAGGGTGCTCCAGGGTTTCCACTGCAAATGAACTCCAGACACGTGCATCTGGCTTTATGTGGGTACTGGGGAATTGAACTCAGGTCCTTCTTCTTTGCAGACAGTCGCCTTAACTGCTAAGCTATCTCTCCAGCCTCAATGTGAATTTTAATATGACTGTAATGCAATGTTAAGTAAACCATCAACCTCATAGACATTATTGTACTGTGCTCACCTAAGAATGTTTCTACATGTACTCATCTTTGTGTTGGTAGGGAAAGTTCTTTGAAATTTAATCATGTGTGTGTGTGTGTGTGTGTGTGTGTGTGAGAGAGAGAGAGAGAGAGAGACCATTATACAATGAAGATATAGAACTAAAAGTACCTCTTGTTATCCCTTTAATTCATACCGACCCTGTCTCTTTTCTCTGAGACATTAATCTCTTCTCCATCTTTATAGTATTGTCAGCTTAATAATACTATAAAAATATAATTAAAAGATATATAATCTTTTTGAAATTGGCTTTTTAAAAATTAATAAACTACATTTTAGATCAGTTTTAGGTTTATACAAAAATTGAATAAAAAAGAATTTCTAAATGTGTCCCCGACTTTTCTCTTTCATTAACATATCATGATGCATTTGTTGCTATTATTGAGCCAATACAAAATACATAATTATTGCCAGGCATGGTGGCACATGCCTTTAATCCCAGCATTTGGGAGGCAGAGGTAGGAGGATTGCCGTGAGTTCAAGGCCACCCTGAGACTACACAGTGAATTCCAGGTCAGCCTGGGCTACAGCAAGACACTACCTCAAAAAGACAACAACAAAAATACATAATTATTATTGTGGGCCTTGATAAATGTACAATGTTCTGTAGAGAAGATTTTCATTGTTTCAGATCCTTTGTCTTCTATTCACCCCTAATTCTATTTTCCTAATTCTTGACAGTCCCTGACTTTTGAGAATGGTACATCGTCTTTCTCACAATCATAAAGCACAAAGACTTTTCAAGGTGGTGCTGCTAACTTAACAATTTGTTCATTTTTAGTGTTGCATAATGTTTAATTATCTATTTAGTCATCTGCAGAAACACATCTTGATTGCATCCAGTTCTCGTCTACTGTGCAGAAGGCTCGTGCCCACACTCATGGATGGACTTTTGTGTGCATGTTTTCAACTCGTTTGGTTGATTATCAGGAAGTGTAGTTGCTGAATTGTATTTTAAGAGTATGTTTAGCTGTTTATTTCAACCTTCTTGCAAGTGGAAATGGTATATCTCATTATTGTTTTCATCTGTACTTCCCAGTGATCTGTGAGGCTGA
>PVHP010037534.1:0-17330 GCA_004024765.1 Zapus hudsonius
CACTAAATAGAAATAAGACCCACATTGCTAGAGCACGCTAACTTTTTAGGCGGATTTCCCACCCCTAACTACAGCATCTTCCATTCTTCAAGCCATTTAATCCTAAAAGCATGAAACAATAACGGGTTTGTAATGTTTAAAGGAAATCCTAGCTGCTTTTAATTAACAGGCCAAAGTAAACTACAGCTCAGGAGTTGAGGAGGCCTTCACAAGGTGACCACGGTGATCAACTTTGGCCTATGTGCTTTGGAGTGCTTTCTAGCACAAAAGAATGAGAATATCATTTTGGCAGTGACCTACCAAGGCTTGGCCACCACTGGTAAAGGACGGCACAAAGGAAGAGCATCCTAGTTGATAGGAGTCTTCCAGTCTTCCAAAATGTCTGTGGTCTCTTCCCACCCCCTAGTGTCACCATGTAGAACTGCAGGACAGAAATAGCATGTCTCTCCTAGTGTAGGAAGTCTTGGGTGCTACAGTGACACAGAGGTTTCTTGAGTATTCAGAGTGAGTAGGAGTGGGTGACAAATACGTAAATAATCCCATGGACAATAAATACCGTCATTATAGAGTCCTGGATATAGGTTAGTCAGTGTCAACTGCTTTATGCACATTATCTCATCTTCCCAGCATAAGAGCACCCAAGGCTCAGAGAGGACAAGTCACTTGCTCAAGCTCACTCAGTCACTGAGACCTAAACCCAGCTGTGTCTGAGTCCAGACATCATGTCCCTAATAAGTGCTCTGAGGTTTCAGAAGGGGAAATCTAACTAAATGTTCCCAGAGGGTCTGGTACCTTGTTTGGGATTCAAAGAATGTGTGCCAGTAGATACCAAATGGATCTAGAACAATCCCAGAGAGAAACCATGTAAATAAAGACCTAAATGCTAGAGACCCTGTGTTTATAACTGGAATAGGTGGTTTCATTTGGCTGAGGTGTGGGTGGAGAGAGAGAATGGAAATACCAACATGCCTTAATGCCATTATAGACCCACCAAGTTCTTTATAAAGAGCCCTGTGACAAGCATGGGGGAGCTGATAATGAAATAAAAGCTGTATTTTGCCACCTTTGTAGAAAGAGAGAAAAAAAAAAGAGAGATCCCTGAGCAAACACTTACTGGATATCAGACAAGCCACAGAGCATGTAGGAACTCTGAGGGGAAGCTGATCAAACACAGGGGGAAAGTCAAATTAGGAAGCTCAGTGGGGCACCTCTGAGGGAGGGCTTCTTCCAGGGAGAGGAATACTAAGGGAAGATTCCTGTGGCAAGAGGCCATTTGCTGCAGGGACATCCTCCTCTGGACCGCGTATAGGAGGATACGGCTGACAAAACTGTCTTCAGATGGTTCAAAAATCACATAAACATTAAATTTTCAACCACTTTTCCAGTAGAACAAAGTGTATTTTGACACCAGTTTGTAAGTAAACCGTTGCTATCTTTTTATGGTTTCTCCTTGGTGAAGTTTGTAATGGAATTAGAATAAAAATATGTCCCCTACTCCCCTCTTTGGGGACAGGGATCACAGATCTAAGAAGACAGGAGGCTCAACCCAATTCCTAAGAGCTGTTGGCGACCTTTCTCAAGCACAGCCTACATCAAGTCAGGGCTGACTCAGACCTCCCACAACCCCCACACCCAGTGGTGCCAGTCCCTGCATGGCTTTCTGAACTTGCCCACTCACCCTCATGCCCCGTCCAGTCATGGAGCTCGTCAGGGCCAGCTCTCCCTTCACCTTCGCCCTTCCACTGCCCCTAGTCACGGACCTTCATCTTCCCCTTGCTCAGTCCCAGCTTCCAAGTCTTCCTGCCAACCTCCTTAAACAATGGCACACTGTAGTTTTTCCAGAGCCCTCATTATTAGCCTGAAATTACTTGACTTATTTGTTTCTTGAAGCATGTGATTGTTGACTGTCTTTCTTCGGACGTAAGTGCTGAGCTAGAAAAGGTGACGTGGGCCTTCCTTGCACACTTGTGTCTTCTGTGAGTAGAAGTGGCCAAGGTTCTGTAGTCCCACTCACCGTTTTTTCATATCTGATGCCTATGCTTTGGGTGTCAGATTCAAGAAATCATTGCCAAGTTCAAAGCCATGAAAGTGGTGCCCCCCCCATGTTTTCTTTTAGGAATTTTATACTCTCAGACTTATATTTGATAATATAAGGGTCCAGTTTCATGATTTTGCAAGCTGATAGCCAGACTATCTAATTGTTCCACTGCTCTGTCTTGGGATTTTTACTTATCTATAAAAATACCATTGGGGTGGGGCTCAGAAAATACAGTGCATTACATACGAGTACGAATGTTTGGATCCCAGGAATATGTAAAAAAGCCCAGAAATAACCCCACACATATATGATCAAGTGATCTTCCCTAAGGGAAGATACCAAATGGATATAGAAAAATCCCAGATCTCATCCAAGGTGCACTGGGATTACAGATGTGACTACATCTGTAATCCCAGTGCACCTTGGATGAGAGGGGAAGCAGAGACAGGCGCTCCCATTTAGCCTGGTAAATACAGCACAGGGGACGAAGGATCCTGCCTCCAACAAGGTTCAAGGGAAGGACTGACGCCCTGGCTGTCCCATGACCTCCGCACTGTGGCACTCATATCCATATTCACACACAGGAACATGCACACACATTCATACACACCACTCACATACACATATACATACACAAAAAATGCCATGGGGATTTTGACAGGTATTATGTTAATTCTGCTAATGATTGCTTTGGGGGCTATGAATATTTTACTAAGTTTTACAACATATGAGCATGAATTTCTTTTCACGTAATTGTATTCTCTCTAATGCCTTTCATCAAGCTAAAAACTTCTGTACAGAAAAGGAAAAACATTGATAGACAATAGACAACCTAAAAATGAGAAAAAATATTTACAAATAACACATTTGATAAAGGGTTAACATCCAAAATAATACAAGGAACCCCTACAACTCAACAGCAGTCATGATAACGATCTGATTCGAAAATGAGCACTATAAGTCGAGCGTGATGATGCAGGCCTTTAATCACAGCACTTGGGAGGCAGAAGTAGGAGGATCACCATGAGTCTGAGGCCAGCCCAAGACTATATAGTGAATTCCATGTTAGCTGAGCTAGTGTGAGACACTACCTTGAAAAACCAAAAAAATAAAATTTGAAAAAAAAATGAGCTCTGCATTTGGATAGATATTTCTCCAGAGCAGACACACAAATAGCTGTATGAGACACTCAACAGCACTAACCATTAGGAAAACCCAAATCTGAACCACGGTGGAATGTGATCTTGGGATTGCTACCATAGAAAAATCTGTGGGCAAGAACATGGAGAAATGGTAACACTCACTTGTCCACCTTTAACGAGAATGTAAAACAATGCAGCACAATGTAAAAAGTAGTGGTTACTCAGAAAATTAAAAATATAGCTGTCATATGATCTAGAAATCCCATGTCTGATTTAAAGGCGAAAGAATTAAAATCAGAATCTCAAAGTGAAGTCTTTCTCTATTACAGTATTACTCACAATAGCTAAGATCGGGATATAATCTAAAATATGGATCAGTAGATGAATAAGGAAAGAAAAAGTGTTACATGCATGCAATGGAATATCTTTCAGTCTGAAAAGTAGGGGAAAAAGGGAAATCTTGTTATGGAGGAACCTTGAGAAAATTATGCTAAATGATCTAAACCAGAAAAAAGGTCAAATATGGGGCTGGAGAGATGGCTCTGGTTAAGGTGCTTGCCTAAAAAGCCTAACAACCTGGGTTTGATTTCCCAATACCCACATAAAGCCAGATGCACAAAGTGTCGCATGCATCTGGAGTTCTACAGCGGCTTCAGGCCCTGGTGTGCCTATTTGTCTATTTGTATTCTCTCTCTCTCTCTCTCTCTCTCTCTCTCTCTCTCTCTCTCTCTCTCTCTCTCTCCAAGTAAATAAATAGGAGCATCTGTCTCTGCTTCCCCTCTCATCCAATACTGCATGATCCCACTTATCCAGGGTATGCAAATAAATTCATAAAATCGATACAAACAATGGGTAGAATATGGGTAGAATTACAGTTGTCCAGGTGAAGAGAAAAGGGGAGTTGATAGTTGTTACAATAGATGAATCACTAAAATCGTTTTCTTAGTTACTTGCTTGGCGTTCTGATTCATGGGGAAAGGCCATGTCTTCTTTATCTCTGGATCCCATTGCATAGTTTCAATGCCTGGGACATAGGAGGTCTTCACTAACAGTTGAGTGAATGTGTTTATGAGGCACACCTGAGTGGATTCTGCCTCCATAGGAATCCTTTCCCGCAGTTCTGAAGAAGATAGTCTTGCAAACAGCTGTGCTATGTGATTGGCGTTTGAGATCACACCCAGCACAGGCTGATGGGAGGACAAATTCTCAAGTAGCCAGACACACAGCTAAAGGAGGAGCCCAGAGAGGCAACCCTGAAACTTGAGTCATGAAGATACCATTCTATTTATAACCTTCCTTAAAGGGAAATAGGTATTCACATACATCATCTATAAAATTGGATAAATCTTTGCAACTTAACCTTGTAAGTGTGCATGCAGGATGTTGGGGTGTGTGTGTGTGTGTGTGTGCACCTCTTGGAACAGCTGGTAAAGAAGTTGTTGCTTCTGTTAGTATCTCCCTCAGGCCTCCCTCCCACAGCCATTCCCACCATTCATTCATTCAGTCATTCATTCAATATGTATTGCATTAAGTTTCACATGCTATCTGAGCTTGCTATTGATATTGGGTTGCTTTGTGACTTGAAACTGACACTCACTTTTCCTCAGACCTTCTATAATCTCTTCCATCACCCTGAGTGACTGCAGTTCTCCTGTATGTTAACTTTTGGGAAGATGTGTGACTCTCTCCTCCAGGGTTTAATCCTATGTAGATGGACAAATCCTGTACCCAAACCCCTGGGAAGCAAGAAGTGTTCTCGGAAGCACTGTGGGGTCAAGGGAGGGCATCTCTCACTAGAAACATGTCTTGTGGATAGTTACAGATTCCTGGTGAAGATGACATTTGAATTTCGTGTTTCCAGAGTAATTGCTTTCCTTTCTAATTCTATTAGAAATTCAAATACCAGGAACTTCATTTAAAATGGTGATAGCAAACTTTTCATTACTGTTCTACCTCCTCTCTGTGGCACTGAGCTTCACGTCCAAGTGCTTTAATTTGTTCTCTACATTAGTTCTGACCTCCTGACAAGACAGTACTTCCATGTGTCCTTTGTCACACAGCTCTGCAACCTCCCGCCCCTGCCCCATCTTCAGGAAATGCCAATACCAGCCTCCAAGCTTTCTTCAACTTCCTTCCTATGCTTGACTACAGAGTGAACTATGGCCTCCACGGCTAGGAAGGGCTTCCTATTGGCCTCCACAAGGAATTGGGCTAACCCTACATCAAAGCTCACTGCTTCCAGGCCCTTCAGTGGTGGATGGAGAAGATAGCACAGTCTATAGGTGTGGTCCTGGTCATGGCAGGTTCGTCAGCTCAACTTGTCACAATTCTATTTGTTTTTTAAGCAGATTCATAAAGTCTTGTCTTCTTCTCAGACAGTCATAAACCTCTGCCCATAATAACCAGATTTCCCCTCCCGGGGGGTGGCACAAGCCTTTAATCCCAGCACTCAGGAGGCAGAGGTAGAAGGATCACTATGAGTTCAAGACCATGTGGAGAGACCACATAATAAGCAGATTCTCAATGGAAACAAAAGATTCAATATCTCCATACATGTTGAGATTTTTATTTATGACCTTCATTTTCTCCAGGGAGACATTGACAACTTGGGGATCTTTAGAATATGCAATTCCGTGCTTAGGTACGTTGTTGCTCAACAAATGTCTAGGTGAATTTTCTATGCATACTACCTAAGGACGCTATAGAGAGCCCCTTGCATGTAGTGAGCCACACTGTGTCTCTGTGAGGGCACAGATACATCCATGTGTGTGAGCATGTGGCTCAGGACCTACAGACACCCACCCTTCATTGAAGCTGGGTGTGACTCAGAATTCCAGGCACAGAATCTGATCCCTGTACCTGGCAATAAACAGGATACCTGCTTGTCTGGGTTCCACACACCCACACATCAGTATTGTCCCAATGGAAGGGTGTGCATGGAAAGGAAGGCGGAGGCAGGAAGGAAGCCACCACCGCTTCCTTCTACTCAGCCCCAGCTCACTACTGAGAAGAAAAGGTATTTACAAGGGGCCAAGTGCCAGAGACAATGGCACTTAAGGCTCCTGAGCCCACACTTAAGCTCTTCTCTCTCATACTTGGTGGTATTGCCTTGCTTCATACCTATGAAAGACCAAGTCTGAGTCTTTATACCTAGAATGGAGTTACAGTTCAAACTGCTTATGTCACTCATTTCTTTGTTTTATTAAAAAAATAAAATAAATTTTTAAAAAAAGAAATAAGCCTGGCTGGGGTCAGTGGTTAAAGGCACTTGCTTGCAAAGCCTGATGACCCGGTTCCATTGCCCAGGACTCATGTAAAGCCAGACACACAAAGTGGTGCATAAATCTCAAGTTTGTTTGCAGTTTCAGAAGGCCCTGGTATGCCCATACTCTCTCCATCTTTTCTGTTTCTCTCTCTTGCTCTCTTGCTCTCTCTCTCTCTCAAATAAATTAGTAAAAATATTTTTAAAAAGTAAACCTATATTTTAGCACTGTAAGCATGTATTTTATATAGTTATATATTTCTAGATTTTCAAAACTCATTAGACCAACATGTGACACTCTTCATTGGCTACATAATCTTTTGAAACCTTCATACATACAGTTGGACAGTTTTGTGGCCTAATCTACATACCAGTTACTTTCTCATTGCTATGAAGAAATAACATAAGCAGAAGCAGCTTAGGAAAGGAAATAGTTTACATTGGCTTACAGTTTCAGAGGGCAGAGTCCATGACAGCAGAGGCATAGCAGGAAGGAGCAGGAAGCCAGTGTCACATTGCAGAACAGTGAGATCGGAGAAGGAAGTAAACTACTTCCTTCAGAAAATCTCCAACTCCCAAAAGTTTCATGATCTTCCCAAACATAGCACCAGCTGGGGATACGTGAGCCTATGGGGGAACATTTTACCTTCAAATAACAAGACCTGAATTGGAAAAATGCCCTTAAAATTCAATTATACTTGTGAGGGTATTTTAAAACTGGAACTGCAGATGATGTTGTAGATGGAAGTTTGCTATGCAGTAAGCACTGGAGTTTTGGGGTAGA
The DNA here is from genome assembly GCA_004024765.1 of Zapus hudsonius. Classification (NCBI taxonomy): domain Eukaryota; kingdom Metazoa; phylum Chordata; class Mammalia; order Rodentia; family Dipodidae; genus Zapus; species Zapus hudsonius. The sequence continues at coordinate 7,227 of PVHP010037534.1, forward strand.
TCTTAGCAGTAATAAGGAGACAACATCAAGAGTACATGTAATAACATTTGCTAAGAGGAAATGAATGAGGCCATCACTTCCTCACAGGTATGAGCTGAGGCAGGGCAAGCATTGGATGATAGATTAGGTTAAGGGCACTGCAGAGTGGTCCCCTGTGGAGCAGAAGAGATCTGTTAATGGTCCTCAAAGAACATTTCTTTTCAAGATGGGGAATGGCCTTTACTTAGGGAAGGTGCAATTAGCTTTTCCATAGACAACAGGCACTTAGGCACCTAGGTAATTCAATCACCTTCCAGAGGCCTTTGACCTTGAACTTCACCTAGAATTTTTGCCCCCTCTGTAGAGTAGACTCATTATAGGTTACTCAATGACAACTAATAGGTTCCTTGAGTGACTAGAGGTAAAGCCAAAGGGCCAACAACCATCCATGGAGACTTGGGGCTCACCAAAAACACACTCCTCAAATTTTCTGCACATGTCCATATTCTTGTAGAATCCTGGGTATTCCTCAGAAACCCTTTGCCTATTTTCTAGGGAGAGGGAATCCAACCGTAACAAGTAGAGAACCAACCATGACTGTCTAGACTTCTAAGAGATTCCAACTGCAACCTGTGGCCCAGAAGAGCTATGAATGCAGCCCAGCACAAAAGCATGAATTGCTCAGTTCCCCAATGTGAACTTTGGAGACGATGTCATGCCACAATATAATGCAAGATAAATATATGTATGCTCTAGCTATCGGAAGGTCAAACATTCTTGATTTGGAAAAGTTGTAGAGTCTTTCTTTCTCATCTCCATCCACTCTTCTGTTGGAATCATTTCTCTGACATTTCAGTAAGTGACCAAAAAGGCAAAATGGGCTTTTATGGATGCCCTGCACGAAGACCTCTCAAGAAGTACAGCAGACTATCCACCAGGAATTATAGCGTGCTCCTATAGATGGGACATAAAGCATGAACCAGGGAAAGTGAGACAAGGCTGAAGAGACAGATAGGGCCATATTACATCAGAAGTTAGACTTTGTCCTATAGGTATAGGGAATGAGAGGTCTTTATGATATTATATGTAGGAAAATAATATAGATTCATTTGTATTTAAAAGTGTTTATTTCAACATGATTTCAGACTTATAGAAAGTTTTAAGTCTAGTACAAAGATTCCTGGATATTATTTACACAGATATACTTAATTCCTAAACATTATGCTAGCTCACTCGTTCTCTCTCTCTCTCTCTCTCTCTCTCTCTCTCTCTTCCTCTCCCTGCCTTCCCAAATTCTCCTTGACTTACAATGGGTAAACCCATCATAAGACATCATAAGCTGAAAAGATCATGTCAAAATTCCTTTGATGTAGCTAACCCACTCGCATCATAGCTTATCTGGTCTATGTTAATGTGTTCAGAACACTTAAATTAGCTCAAAAATGGACATAATCATCTAATGCAAAGCCCTTTGTATAATTTGGGACTGAATATTTATCTTATATAATTTATTGAATACTGCACAGAAGGTAAAACTCAAAATGGCTGCATGAGTGCCACAATATAATTTTTACTGAATATGTATTGCATAATTTTGAAGTAAAAAAATGATAAATCAAGCTATCACAAGTTCTGGACATACATCTTAATCTAGTTAGATGGGTTGATAGACAGATGCTATATGTCTGTGTAGAAGACAGTTTATAGGGTTTTGGGACAGGGAGGTGGGTGAAGGGATCTCTTCATAGATAAAGGTCAGAGCTGATGAAAGCCAGTCCTGGGAAGGCATAGATTACATGTCAAGGTGATAGACGAATGGAACTTGGTAACTGGGTATAGTCTAGCCTCTGGCTGGGTCTGTTGAGTGGAAAGAAGGTAATAGTACTATTCCCAGGAATAAAGAGTAAAATAAAGGAGGAGGGATAGTCACGTTGCAAATTCAGTTCCAGACATGTGTCTGGTGAAACTTTTTTCCTGGATGACATGAACACACGTCTTTTCACCCCAGATCGGGCACGAATGACAGACCAAAACACAATTGCACCAACATCCAGTTTTGATAAAGCAGAGTTTATTGGGGTCTCTTCCAGAGCAGTGGGAGGGGTTGCTTACAGGCATATGGGAAACTCAATGGCAACTGCATCACTGAAGAGCCCACCCCAGCACAGGGGATGACTCATGAAAGCTGTATCTTTGGAAACTACTGCACAACCTGCAGGCTCCTCCCCTGGTCAGAGACTTCTCCCCCAGACATTGTTTACTGCTTCTAACCTTGGGGAGGAGTCTTGTGACCTTTGAAGTTTCAGCTTTCTTAGATTTGTTTACCATCTGAGTCTCCTGAGCTTCTTCCTGACTCCAGAGGGAATGTTTCAACTTGTAAATTGCTACACATGTTGAGAATATTGAAACCAATGTTATTTTGAGATATCTGATGAAATTTTTGGTAATAAAAGTGTTTATTTTTAATTGATACCTGTGACAGTTAAATTTTGTTGCCAACTTGACCTTTATAGAAATCCTGAGTGGGTTGGTGAGGTTGTTTACAGGAAGGCAGCCTCTCAGTAGGGGGCAGGATGTAAGAAGACTCAGGGAGCTAGAAATAAACTCCTTTCTGGGATAGCAGTGCAGGAGGGAAATTCCAGAGACAGTGAGTCAACTAGTCTGGGATAGGGTTGAGAGACCCTAGCTAAGGCTATACAAAGGGGGAGAAAATCTCTCTGCCTCTCTGCCTGCCTGCTGCTGGTACTTGTACATCTCTTCCTGGGCATTAAAAACCAGCCTAGACTGAAGACCAGCGGCTCCCCAGAAAGGCTTTAGGCCTTCAGTGCTGGATTGGGACTGCTGAGGCATTCAGCCACGTGGACTGAGCAGTAACCAGTGCCTTGACTCTTGGGCTTGCAGACTGCTATTGTGGGACTGCCATGAGCTAATCCAATAAACCCCCTAATAAATAAATATATATATGTATATGTATATATATATATATATGACAATGTATGCATACATAGATCAAAACGTCACACAGTACTCTACATATTACTCTAGCAGAGGTCTTTAGGTATTGTGGATTATGGATTATGGATCTGAAACCCAGCTAGAGTAGTTCTGATCTCAAGATAAAGAACTTCACATTGTTAGTATAACAGTGTTATTGCAACCATGGGACAAGATAAAGTTATCCATGGAGAACAGAAGCCTCAGGTACATCCATTCCCAAGAAACTCAACTGTTCAAGGACTTTATTTCATACCTTGGAGACATATAGAATACAATTAAACCTTAATCCTCCAGGTATCAAAATGTCTTGGGACTCCTCCGCCACAATGATAAAGCTAAGGGGTCTGGGACTAGAGAAGTCAAGTGTCCAAGCAGCTGGCCATGGGGCCTCGTAGGCAAATTGGTCACTTCTTGTGTCTGAGAGTCGGGAAGAGGATAGTGTGTGAAGGGTTACTACCCTGTGGTCTAGAGGTGGATAAGGGCAGGGAGACCAGGCTCTGCTCCCATGCCGTCATGGTGCAGGTCATGGCATGTTTCCTAGGAGACAGGACCAGGCCAGAGCTGTGCTTTTGTTCTGGAGAGTCTGGGAGATGTCAGAATGGGGTGTGGGTGTCTGAACAGGCCTGTTCCTGCCACCTTGGCAAGACCTGGCTTGGAGGTGGGGGAGGGAAGGCAGGAGGAGAGGAGACTTCCCAGCTGAGATTTTGACATCAGCACAAGTTCCAATTTGTTTGTTGGTTTGGTTTGGTCAGGCATCCAGAGCTCCTACCCTACGTCTGATATTATTATAAAATGTGACTTCAAGCAAATTATTGCCTTTTCCATATTTATTAGTGTTAAGACTTGGATTCAATTAACAGCTGCCAAGCTTCTGAGTTTCACTATATATTTTCAAATAAATGCAATCAATAATGAGGGCCACTTTAATTTGCCAAGTGAGAGCAAAGGTCCTTTGTAATTATCACCATTTCACAAAAGAAACATTTAAATCAAGATGGAAAGAGAAGAGACTCAAAAACAAATAAATCACAACAAACTGAACACATAAGAGTCACCAATCTGATACCAACTTCTCTAAAAGAACAAGACATTTTCTCCTTCCTCTGTGGCTTGTTCAGAGTGTCATCAAGTGTGGACACAGTCTTTGGTCTGGGAGTTGGAGATGCTGTTGAATGGCTGGGTTCCTTCCAGCTTTGGCCCCCGTTACTCTGCAGGACACTGATCCTGACAGAGGCCGGCTGCTGGGGGAAGAGTGCTGTGCCTAGCCTTGGCCTCCACACCTCTGACCATGATTGTTTTTGCTTCCTTGCTAGGGCTCTTCACAGAACTGGCACCCAGAGGGGGCAATCACCCTCCTCCTACTCCTCCTTTGCCACGGCCCTCTGTTTCTCCCTGGGTGCCCTGTCCCATCAGTAGCACAGATCTGGATAGAATCTTGTCTTTATTTTCCCTCCGCCCAGGCCCGATCTCCACATGCCTCCATGTGCCACTTGGAATAATAAGAGTTCCCTCCACTGCTTCCCTTTCCTTCCATCCTCTCAGCTCTAAAGCCGTGTGTGTTCTGCAAGACTCCCGCCCTACCTCACAGTAGATGCCCCTGATTCAAAGCGCCTTCAATCCCGTCCCTCCTTCGACTCCCCATTCCCCATGGGGAAAACCATACCTTAATCACCTGGAAATGGCCTTAGGGCTGATCATCTGCAGAGGACACGGATGGAAGCCAGTTATTCAAAAGCACATAGTAATTACTGGTCAAGCTGACACCACCTAGACCTTTGTAAACACCCAACAATGCTGCTTTCTACCTTCCTAGGTTAACCAAAAGAATTTATTTTTTACAAAACATGAGTTATATCACAGTCACATGTGCACTCCTTAGAGTCAGTACCCTACAGCTAAACTCTCCCGGCTGGAATTCAAGGCGTTCCATGAGGCCCAGTCTAAATTCACTCCCAAAGCTCATCACCACTGACCAACCTCTTTGTCACACTCGCTTCTTTTGTCCCCAGAAGTGCAAAGCATCTTCCCACCTTGCAGTGTTTTCTCAGGCTACGGTGCCTTTCCTGAAAGGCCCTCATTTCACAGAAATTAATTTACCTCCAATTCTAAGCTAAAATCGTTTCCAGGCATCAGGCTGCAAATCAGAAGTCAGGGTTGCTATCCATAAGAAAACCTTCGTCTGTAAGCTTTGCCTGTGTTCTCGGATGTTTTGCCATTGGTACCAGCCATATCACAGGGAAGACCTCTTCCTCTCGGCACTGGGACACCCTCGTTCCAAGGCATCGTCACTCAGGTCCTGACTCACAATGTCAGTCTCCTTTATAACATTGGGTTCGACTCTTGTCTCCCCAAGATCATAAGCCCGATTCCCAGCCTCCACAGTAAGCATACTTTTTATATTGTTCCCTTATTACTTGCTGGCCAACTGGACCCTGCTAAGCTCAGCCCCAGCCGCTCTGCACACCTAGGTGCAGGTCCCTCTCAGACCAGACGTGTTATCATGCTTCTGACTAGACCCAAGCACATGAGATTCTAGTATCCTATGGGATAGGGTCCTCACCCACACACTCCCTCCCCACAGCACATACCTCTTGTTCCCATGGCCTCACAATCATGTTCATATTTGAGAGAGTGAAATCAGGATGAGATGAACTCCAAGGAAAACCTGAAAGGGAAAAACAGTATCACCAAGTGTCATATAGTATGTAAGCATATGGAGGGATGCAGAAGTGGGGAGTCGTGGCCTGGTAGAATGTATATGCATTTGCATTGGAAATTGATAGAAGATATCTATTTCTTCAAGTCCCATCAACTTTTGCAGAGTGCAGAGTTTATATTCCCATAAGCACTTGAGCCAAAGTGTATCTGTGCAAGTGTGTGTGCGTGTGTGTGTGTGAAGAGAAATGGGGGATATTACCATTCCAGAGTCTAGGATATGCATCAGCTTATCTGTGGCTTCTAGATTAGATTCCTTTGCTGTGCTCCAGCAGCATTCCATCTCGCATTCCCATGGTTGTGAGCTGTACCACAAAAAGTCTGTCTAGGTGGTTGAATCACACTTAAAAGATCGACAGGGTTTACCATCCTGAACCCCATAAGTAAGTGAATGTTCACATTTTTCTCCCACTATGCAGACATCACAACAGTGACATCTGGGTTCCATTAACTCAGCTAATGCAAACCAAACAACTGAAAGATATCTAAAAGAGTTAGGCCAGGCATGGTGGTGAGCGCCTTTAATCCCAGCACTCGGGAGGCAGAGATAGGAGGATCGCCATGAGTTTGAGACCAGCCTGGGATTTCAGAGTTCCGGGTCAGCCTGGGCAAGAGTGAGAATATACCTGGAAAAAAAGTGGGCTGGAGAGCCGGGCATGGTGGCGCAAGCCTTTAATCCCAGCACTCGGGAGGCAGAGGTAGGAGGATTGCCGTGAGTTCGAGGCCATCCTGAGACTACAGAGTGAATTCCAGGTCAGCCTGGACTAGAGCGAGACCCTACCTTGAAAACCAACCACCCCCAAAAATAAGTGAGCCGGAGAGATTGCTCAGTGGTTAAAGGTGTCTGCTTGCAAAGGCTGATGGCCTGGATTCAACTCCCCAGTACCCATGGAAAGCCAGATGCACTATGTGGCATATGCTTCTGGAGTTTGTTTAGAGTGGCAGGAAGCCCTGGTGAGACTATCCTTGCTCTCTCTGCCTTTCTTTCTCTCTCTCTTTATCTCTGTCTCTCTCTCTCTCTGTCTCTTTCTCTCTCTTTCTCTCTCAAATAAGTAAGTAAATAAATAAATAAAAATAAAATATTTTGTTAAAGTTAGAACCAGGAAGCTAAGACTAAAACCTGTATGTAGCTTGGTTGTATTCTCCCCCTTTACTATCCCTTCCCACTGACACAGCTGTTCTCAGAAGCAGACTTGCTTAACAAGGCTCCTTTCTGCTCTGCTGTCTTGGAAACAGCCCCCAATGGCCTGACCATCCTTTCTCCCCTGTGTCCTCAGCACATGTATGGTGTCCGGGATATGATTCAGGGCAACATACCTTGATGAATGCATGACTCTACAGCAGCATGACTGCCCACATAGCCTCTCCTCACTATTTTCAGGGACCTGAGCTACAACCCCCTCCTATGACTATCTGGGCATAGTGGGACTTTCAGGTGAGCACTACCAGGTTAAAGAGATTCCCCTTCTGAGGAGGTCTAGACTCCTCTGGACCTCTCTTAGTTCCAGCCTGTGTCCCCGCTGGTCAGGGCTGATGTTTAAGGAGGAAAAACCAGTTTTCAAGCTTGAGCTTTTTATACTGGGCTTCCAAGGGTCTTAGAAAATTCTAAGGCTTTCGTTCAAGCTGTAGTTAATTTCCATGTCTAACATTAAAATCGTCTATCCTGGAGACTAAGACTAGCTTGTCTGTTTCAATTTCTTTTTTAAAAAATATTTTATTTATTCATTTTCCAAGCAGAGAGAGCGTGCGAGAGAGAGAAAGAGAGAGAGAGAGAGAGAGAGAGAGAGAGAGAGAGAGAGAGAGAGAGCACCAGGGCCACACCTTGTGGCTGGCTTATGTGGATCCTGGGGAATTGAACCGGGGGCCTTAGGCACTGGAGGCAAGTGCCTTAACCACTGAGCTGTCTCTCAAGCCCTGTTTCAATTTCTTTCTGCCAAGGGTTTTTTTTAATGTATCTTAACTGCAAATAATAACTATATATTTATGGTATGCAACATAATGTTTTTGATATATATACACCTTGTAAGACTATACTTTCAGGGATCATTCCTTAATTTCAATATTTTGTACACACTGTCTGCTGGCTTCGTCAAGGTATTTGCTACACATTGTGTCACAGGTGTTAAATCAAATTTATAGGAGGCTATGGATCTGGACAGAGCCGCCCCACTAGGCCAAGTAAACCAAACCAAAATGGAGTTGCTCACACTAAAGTCCATGTTTTCACACCAAAGCTAAATTGTTAAATTGCTTATATGGTTTTCTAGAAATCAGGAGAGGAGGAGGGAGATGCGGAAAAGAGAGAGAGGAAGAGAAAAGTGAGTGAGTGAGAGAGAGAATAAATCACAAAACAAGCTAGTTTTAGCAGGCTCAATAAGGAAATCCCTTTTAATCTTTAAAACTAAAACAATTTTGAAATGATCAAACCCTCCTTTTTCAATGTTGTTTTTGCTTTCCCCAGCCCTTTTTTGTATTTTCAATGTCTACTGCTCAGCTTAACAGAACACTCATTCTATAAAATGAGATGTTACCCAGCTCTAGAATTAAAAATAAAATCCCATTAAGATATTTAAATTTGTTATATTATTGACTTTTTTATTTTCATATGATGACTGTTGCAGTCAGCTTTCTAGTTTCTGTGCAGAAAGAACCCAAGCAAAAGTGGCTTGTGGAGGAATGGGTTTATTTGGCTTATGGACTCGAGTGGAGACTCCATCCTGGCAGGGAAAACGACAGCATGAGCAGAGGGGTGGACATCACCTCCGTCACAGCACTGCAAACAGCAGCAGGAAGGTGTGCCAAATACTGGCAAGGGGAAGCTGGCTTATATAACCCCCATAAGCCCACCGCCAACAACACAGCTCCATTGAGGTTGTAAAATCCAAACTGCCATCAGCTGAGGATCGATCTATCAGAACACATTCATTTGTTTGTGGGGGACACCTGGATCAAACCATGACAGTGACAACCCTTAAAATCTACTCTTATCAATTTTCAGCGCATTGCTGTTAACAACAGCCACCATGCTGTACAATAATCTCTTTATTACTCAACGCTTTCATTTAAGATCTTATGACACTGCCAGTGCTACTATCTGCCTACAGTTTTTCTCAGCTACCTATTACATTTTTTGCATGTGTGTGTACATTATGTATAATGTGGTATGCGTGGTATATGCGCATGTGTGTACAGAGGCACAGACAGGGAGACCAGAGAAGGTGGGCTTCCTCTTCCAGTCACTCATGCTCACGAGTTGTTTTGTTTTGTTTTTTTTGAGATGGAGTCTCTCAACCCAGAGCAGCCATTTTCAGTCAGGGTTAGACCCAGGGATTTTCCAGTCTCCAACCCCCACAGGACTGGGGTTATAGGCATGGGTGGCTACCCCAGCTTTACATGGGTGCTGGAGAAATCAAAGTTGGCATTTTCAGGCCCCCATCCTGGCATGGCAAGCACTTATCACTGAGCCATCTCCCAAGCCTCTATTTCATCTTTCTTTCTCTTTCTCTCTCTCCCTCCTTCCCTCCCTTTCTTCTTTCCTTCCTTCCTTCCTTCTTTCTTTCTTTTTTTGGTTTTTCAAGGTAAGGTCTCATTATAGCCCAGGCTGACCTGGAATTCACTATGAAATCCCAGGGTGGCCTTGAACTCACTGCAATCCTGTAATCCTGCTGAGATTAAAGGTGTGCACACCACACCTGGCTTCCTATTCCATATTTCTAAGAGTGTATCTTGCTTTGGTACTTAAAGCTCAATGCCATGAGGTACCCAACAACTGAACACTCATCTCCGACACACCCACTTGCCCAAACTTTATGTAGGTTATCCATTATCCGTTTTAATCCTTAATCCTGACTCTCAGAGTGGTGTAATTATCCTCATTAACAAATGAGGACCCAGCAGCTCAAAAACATTAAGTGTTCAGTCACCCAGCTGCTGAAAGGAGCAACACTCCCTCCTTCATCACACAGGAAGAATCCAAATCTGCAAAATGCCTCTTTTCCAGAATCTCTAAGAGGAGCAGGAACTTGGACAGGCACCCTGGGAGCTCAGAGTCCAACTCCCAGCCAGTGAGTCCTTCATGAGATCATTGTAATGCAATGCTCCTTAATTCCCCCACCCCTTCACCTAATGTATGCTAATCATTTCCCTGGGAACCCCGAAGCCTGAGTGATTTATGCATATGTAGAGAGCTAGAGAGATAAGTATCGTCTACTGTAACCACCCAGTTTATCTTAATGGGGCCTAATGGTTTTTCCCAATAGTAGACAGGACAGAAGGCTGCAGACCCCAATTTATTGCTTGGAAACGATAAGAAATAAACAAAAATGGTGTCTTCCCACCAGTCCAAGAGGAAAGTGGCTCGGAGCTGAACTTAATGAGATTCCAAGAGAATAATTCATCGCCTAAAACAGTGCT
>PVHP010037535.1:0-17351 GCA_004024765.1 Zapus hudsonius
ATGTGGTGCTGAGTCTCGAGTCCAGCAGATCTGGAGCTCTTTCTTAGGAAAGTGTAGACCTTGCCTTGGTTTATTTCTGTATCTACTTCTTATGCAATGGCCTTCTGTCTTCTGCCACTTTCACTTTAAAAACAAATATTTGCCTTGCCAGACGACTCAAATCTATGGATGGATTTTTTTTTCCTATATAATCAACAACTGAATGTTTGCCTTTTAGAAACTTTCCAGGAAGCTCCCTGCCAGCTCTTTGCAGTCATTGAAGAGTTGTGGTTATTGTGATGACACGAAAAGCCCTCATTCAGAGGGAATCAGTTTTTGCTTTAGGAGGAGGTCCAAAAAGGTTGGCTTTTTTACCTCCTTTTAAGAAGAACAGCTCACTTCTACCTATTGTGTATTTGTGTTGTGTGAGCACAGGGGTGATCGTGATAACGTTTTAAATTGGTTAGAATCAGTGCCCAACAAGTCCAATAGGATGTGAGCCATCGTATCCAGTATACATTTCCTTGGTATTACATGATTTTTATTCAGAAAAAGTACATTACTCTAAAAACAAAAATTAAAATACCATTTCTTTAAGCCAGGTGTAGGTGGCTCACACCTTTTAATCCCAGCACTCAGGAGGCTGAGGTAAGAGGGTTGCCCTGAGTTCAAGGCCAGCCAGGGTTACAGAGTAAGTTCTAGGTTAGCTTTGGCTAGAGTGAGACCCTTCCTCTAAATAATTAAGAAAATACGGTTCTTTCAGTGACTTCTTACCCTGTGGCGAAGGACTCCTTAGGAACCCTGAAGGCCCTTGAAACTTGTTTTAACAAGCCCCATGGGTGATACCCACCTAGAGAGCAAGCTGGCCTCCACCGGCTCTCCGTTTCTACTCTGCTCTTCCGAGATCATTGCTTTCATATCCTACACCAGCTTTTGCAGTAAGATTGTTAGGAGAGGTTCTATATGTTTACAGGGAGGGGATTACACATGGATGACGTGAACAGGTAGTGGCAAGGAGGCTTTTGGAGAAGTGCTGGAGAGAGAGCTCCAGCCACCTGTTGCCATTGGGAAATGTAGCACCAGTGTTCCCAACTTAAAATAAAAGTGCCAGGGGCCGGGCGTGGTGGCGCATACCTTTAATCCCAGCACTCGGGAGGCAGAGGTAGGAGGATTGCCTTGAGTTCAAGGCCACCCTGAGACTACATAGTGAATTCCAGGTCAGCCTGGGCTAGAGCGAGACCCTACCTCAAAAAATCAAAAAATAAATAAATAAAAGTGCCAGAAATTTTATGTAGAGCCACCAAACTATTAAATATTGAGCAACAATTCAGAAACTTTTGTAGATACCCTGAGGATCCAAAAAGACACAGGTATGGGTTAAATATGGCCCATATGTTCCTTGTTTGCAGCCTCCACACAATGAAAATCTGTATCCACACAGCATTGAAGATACTAACCACCTTTTTTAAAAATATGTATTTTATACATTTGCAAGCAGAGAGAGAGAGAGAGAGAGAGAGAGAGAGAGAGAGAGAGAGAGAGAGAGAGAGAGAGAAAGAGAAAGAATATGAGAATATGGGTGCACCAGGGCCTCTATCCTCTCAGATGATCCACTTTGTGCATCTGGCTTTCCATGGGTACTGGGGAATTGAACAGAGGCCGTCAGGCTCTAAACACAAGCACCTTTAACTGCTTGAGCCATCTCTCCAGCCTTACTGTCTACCATCTTAGTATTTCTTTTACTTAAATTTGTCTGAGTGAAAGGGAAAAGTCCTTCTTGATAAGTGGATGAACTTATCTCTTTTCTAATGATGGTAGCTCAACATTAAGTTACATCTCCCCTGTAGCACCAGCCTTTGCCTAGTTTTATAGAATAATTATTTTATTTTCTCCATTATAAAATACTCTGTCTTTTGAAAGTATTTTATTTGAGAGAAACAGAAAGAGAGACAATGGGTGCACTAGGGTCTCCTACCACTGCAAATGAACTCCAGATGCATGTACCACTTCGGCTGGGAACTGAACCCAGGCCATCAGGCCCTGAAAGTAAGTGCATTTAACTACTGAGCAATCTCTAGAGCACACACCTTATATTTTATCTTCATATAATTTCTTTTTAAAAACAGTTCATTTATTGAGGGAGAAAAAGAGAGAGAGAGAAAGAGAGAGAAAACAACTGCAAGTATCAGTGGCCTCTGGGTGCCCCCAGCAACCTCCAGACATGGGCACTGGGGAATTGAACCTGGGCCAGTAGGCTTTGCAAGCAAACACCTTTAACCACTGAACTATCTTCCCAGCCCTCTTCATATAATCTTATGAAATCAATTTATAAATACAGACTGTACATATACTCGATGTATAAATCTTGTGTTTGTTTATAGTATTACATAACTCATGTTCATGAGGGAAAAAATGGCCCCTTATTTTCTCTTTTGGCTTTTTGAGGTAGGGCCTCACTAGCCCAGGCCGACCTGGAATTCACTATGTAGTCTCAGGCTGGCCTTGAACTCATGGTGATCCTCCTCTGCCTCCTGAATGCTGGGATTAAAGGTGTGCACCACCATGCCTTTTTTTTTTTTTTTGGCCCTTTATTTTCAAGTAATTAGATTAACATGTTTCCAAGTCAGTCTAAACTGTAACCTTCCCAATTAATACCAAATTAACTATAGAAGATGTTTTAAGCCACTTTCTAAAAATTTTCACGTCTGCCAAACAAGCCTTTTTTTCTTATAAAATAGAAAACGAATTATTTAAAGCAAAGGCAGAAGTAAACAATATTGGGTTACATAGTGTTACAATAAAAAAAAATTCCAGGGGCTATAGAGATGGCTCAGTGGTTAAGGCACTTGCTTCCAGTGCCTAAGGCCCTGGGTTCAATTCACCAGTACCCACATAAGCCAGACACAAGGTAGCGGTCCTGGTCTTCTCTCTCTCTCTCTCTCTCTCTCTCTCTCTCTCTCTCTGATTTCTGTTTGAAAATGAATAAATAAAATATTTTTTAAAAATTCCAACAGTAAATTGAAATACATCTTAACTGCATCTTGGGTGTCTCATCGTCTCATCTCTTCTTTGGAGTCAAAAAGATGCAGAGTAATGGATGTAATGTTAAAAAACATGGATTATAAATAGCATCTATTCTACTTTAAACCAGAAAATTTAATTTCAGAATTAAAATGAATTAATTTTTAAAAATATTTATTCCTTTTCAAGCAGATATATATGTGTATATATATATATATATATATATGGAGAGAGAGCTAGAGAGAGAGAGAGAGAGAGAGAGAGCAAGCGAGCGAGCACCAGGGCTATCACCTTGTGGATCTGGCTTATGTGGATCCTGGGGAATTGAACCCGGGCCTTAGGCACTGGAAGCAAGTGCCTTAACCGCTGAGCCATCTCTCCAGCCCAAAATGAATTAATTTTAAAACTTATCCTTTCATTAATCTAGAGTAGCAAAAACGTTCAAGTCAAAACTCATTGGTTTAATGAAATCATTAACATTGATTAACATTGAAATCATTGATTTCACCAAGTGTTAGCTGTCAATATCTGGTACTATACAATAATCCAGCTGGTCATGTAAAGCGTTACCAAACCTTGCTGAAACACTTCTTTTTTTTTTAAATTTTATTTATTTGTTTTCCAGCAGAGAGATGTGTGTGTGTGTGTGTGTGTGTGTGTGTGTGTGTGTGTGAGAGAGAGAGAGAGAGAGAGAGAGAGAGAGAGAGAGAGAGAGAGAGAGAGAGAGAGAGAGAACGAACACCAGGGCCACCACCTTGTGGGTCTGGCTTATGTGGGTCCTGGGGGATTGAACCCGGGGCCTTAGGCACTGGAGGCGAGTGCCTTAACCGCTGCCATCTCTCCAGCCCTGAGCCATCTCTCCAGCCCGCTTATTTTCTTTAAATTTGACTATTATAGTACTTCATGTAAGTGGTAGATGAAGATGAACTATTATGATGCCAGAAATAATATACTTCAAAAGGCCTAGACGATATTGTCTACCAAGGGCTCTTACTACCTTGCTGCATCATATTCAGAGCTGAAAACGTGCTTTTTCTTTCAACATTGACAGGACAGTTAGCTGGAAGCTGATGCCTCAATTAATTACTGGCAAACACTTCTGAAAATGCTGGGATGACAAGATGCCCCACCACTCCCAGTGAAGGCAGAGAGGTTTAAAAGGAGGAAAATTCAGCAGTGAAAAATAGTGAATTTAAATGTTTGAAAAGTATTTTGGTTACAGTTGCACTTTCTTGTATTGAAGGTGAGGAAATTGAAGGCCATATGGATTCTTCTTTAGGGCCCTGGATGCAGTAAATACTCATTAATGCCCAACTAAAGGAAACTGACAGTTGCTTAAAGGACCTTTTTAAAACAGATTTTTTTGAGTGTATGGTGTGTGCATACGTGTTCATGTGTTGAGTGCAGGTACCTTTTTAAAACACAGAATTAAAAAAAACTACTCTTAGGGCTGGGTTATAACTTGGAAGAATGTTTACATGCCATGCTTGAAGTTGAATTCATTCTTCAGGACCATATACACCAGGTGTGATGGCACTGTTTGTAATTCCAGCACTCATGAGGTGGAAGCAGGAAGATCGGAAGTTCAGGGTTATCCTTGGCTACATAGTTCTAGGCCAGCCTGGGATACATGACACCCTGTCTCAAAAACAACACAAAAAACCTCACAGCAATATAAAAACTACTCTAATATTTAAAGTTAGTGTTTTTTTAAAATGCATCATTCTGTTACATGCATAACAAAATAGCTAATTTCTTTAGTGGTGAGGTAAAGTTGAATTATTACATAATTTCAGTTAGGCTTTAGAGGGGGCAAAAACCCCTTTGAAAGGTCAGGACCCAAATTGTTCCACAAAAATGGCCAGCACAATTTTGGGGACTGTACTTTTTAGAACTTTCAAGTTCACGAGAGCTAGGTCTTTGTATTTTTATAACTACCTCTTGGTTTTTTTTTTTTGCATGTGTGTATGTGTGGTGTATTATGTTGATGTGTGCATATGTAGATGTGTGCACTCCATGCCCATGTGTGTGCAGGTCAGAGGAAAACGTCCCGTACCTTTTTCTAGTGCTCATTCACACATTTCCTCGAGATGGGGTTTCTCCCTCAACCAAGACCTCCTGTTTTGGGTCAACAAGCCTCAGTGCTTCTCTGGTCTCCACCCCGTTATGCACTGAGGTTAGACATGAGTAGCCATGCCCAGCTTTTTATGTGGGTTCTGTGGAGCCAAACTCAGGCAGTCTCAAACCCTGCCAGGCCCTCATGCTTTAAGTAGCAAGCACTCTTAACCGCTGAGCCCTCTACCCAGCTCCTCGTAGCTACATCTTGAATGTCAAGAAATAGCTATGCATTAAACAATTTTTTGAATGAATAATCTTTTGAACTAAAATCGAAACCACAATAAAAATACCATTAATTTACTTTTTTTCTTCTTTTTCTCTACTTTTTAATTTTTGTTATATGGGAGAAAATAGCAGTCAAAAATTTTTGTTACTTTGCAAATGGCCTTTTCAAAATTTTGACTAACTTTTTGGTGTAAGTGGACTAAAATCTCTTTCTGAGCATTTTAAAGTATGAAGTTTAAAATATACACTCAGATTTCAGACCATTTCAGATTGCTGAGTTTTGGATTAGGGATGTTCAGCCTAGAGCATAAACATCTGAAGTTCCTGCAAAAACCCTAGGCAAGTGTATCAGTGCCGTTTGCCAGTGAAAAAAGGCAATTAATTTATCATTGAGGAGGTCGAGAGCTGATCTTACATGTCAGTTGCAAAGGAAGATGCTGTCAGATGTAGTCTATTGCTGTGTGCAAACTAATCCCTCTAAACAACCAAAAACATTATCTCACGCATTTTCTGAGGGCCAGGAATGTGGCTGCAGTGGAGCTACAGTGCTGATGGTGCCCACTGTCCAGGCTCACCGTGCTGGCTGGTTAAAGCATCAATTCCTCACATAAGCTGCTGCTGAGATCTGCTCAAAGAGTGGCAGCTGCCTTCCCCAGAGCGATCCAGGCCAGCCAGAGACATACCACACTGTCCTTTCTATTTTATTGTTTTCTTTTTGGGGGTAGGATCTCATTCCAGCCCATGCTCACCCGGAATTTGATTGTCCAGGTTGACCTCGAACTCACAGCATTTCTCCTAGCTGAACCTTCTGAGTGTTGGATCCCACACCAGGCTGTCACACTGCTTTTAATGACCCAGTCACTGACTTACAGTTAGTGTAAGATACGAAGTCCAGTCTAGTTCTTAGAGGATTTCCTAGGAAGGTGAGATGATTAGGCTTTGTTGTCAACTTTGATCTTTTTAATTATCTTGGGTGGGTCTCTGAGGATGTTCACAGGAAGGCTGCCTCTCAGTAGGGGGCAGGATGTAAAGCTCAGAGAAGTTAGACCTGAACATCCCTTCCTGGGAGGGCAGTGCAGGAAAGAAATTCCAGAGACTCAGGAAGCCAACAAGTAAGTCTGGTATAGGGTTGCAAGACTCCACCTTAAGGCCATATAAAGGGGGAGAAAATTTCTCTTTTGCTGCCTGCCTGTGATGTATATGGTGCTTGCTGGTGAGGGGTTTCTCTCTGCTTAGACCTGTGAGAGGGGGCCAGCCTCTTTCTCTATTATGGAACTTCCTCTGGACCTGTAGCTTCAGTAAATGGTTTCCTCCCATAACTGTGCCTGGTTTGAGATTCATCCCAGTGGTGTGTGGCTGACTACGACAGAAGGTGACTATCCTGAGGTTGACATCTTCAGGAGCCCTGTTGGTATTTCAGCCAATCAGGAGATATCAAGAAATAGATACTTGGGCTGGAGAGATGGCTCAGCGGTTAAGGCACTTGCCTCCAGTGCCCAAGGCCCCGGGTTCAATTCCCCAGGACCCACATAAGCCAGACCCACAAGGTGGTAGCCCTGGTGCTCTCTCTCAGTCTCTCTCTCTCTCTCTCTCTCTCTCTCTCTCTCTCTCTCTCTCTCTCTCTCTCTCTGCTTGAAAATGAATAAATAAAAATATTAAAAAAAAAGAAATAGATGCTTGCTTCCTTTACTACTAGACTGAAAAGCATTAATGTCTTTATATTCATTAGCACTTAGAGCTTACCCCATTTGGAGTAAAACTGGAATTCCTTGTGAAACCACAGTAATACCAATTGATGACCACTGAATCCTTTTACAATCCACAGAATTTTCACTACATACACCTGCAGAGTCAGCTTCATATCCTCATCGCGTCAATTAGAGAACTGATAATACCTTAGACAGGGAATCATTTTTAGCTGAATCTCAGGGTTTTTTTCCCACCCCTTTTTTCTCTCCTGAAGAATGATTCCAGTTTGTCACCTTGTATAAAAACACTTTAATTATTCCTTCTCTCTCTTTTCTGACAGAGCTGATTTTAAAATGCCTAATTGAAAATTTAAAAACTCTATTTTTCTACTATCAATAAAGATGTTGTCACTTTTCTACCAGCAGTCAGAATCCTTTTTCCTATTTTTGGAACTGGGTGAGGTCTGATTTCTCCAGAATTATGCCATACTGTGGTTAGCCACGCTCTACAAGAGGAAAATATATTTACTCTTCTTTAAAATCATTGGTTTTCTAAGAAATATGCCATTTACTATACCAAATATGAGTAAGTCATTCTCAAGCAAAATGTAGCAGTCACTTTGCCATTAGGCTTGGTCAGTATTGTCCCCCACTAAAAATTCAAAGCATCTGGCCCTCAATCCTTATTATACATTAGAAAAATATTGAAAACATTTCTAAAGGTACCTTGTCATGGTCAGCCACACGCTGCTGGGATGAACCTCTAAACCAGGTACAGATCTGGGAGGAAGGGATTGAAGGTCCAGATTCAGGTGAAGTTCCATATAGGTGAAAGAGGCTGGCCACAGGTCAAAGCAGAGAGAGAAGCCATCACCAACACCACACACACCCACTCCCCCCCCCTCAGTGGGGGGAAGGAAAAGAGATTTTCTTCCTCTGGAGCTTCTTTACATCTTGCCCTCTACTGAGAGGTCCTCCCACACTGGAGGAAGGGCTCATTCTGGAGGAGGGACAGCCTCCAATCCTTCCTGTAAACTATTGAGACCCACCCCAGGTTACTGTGGATTACTAAACAGGTCAAGTTGACAACAAAATTTAACTATCACATACCTGAAATTTTTGAAGGAATTTTATAGTGTTTTTATTTTTATTTTTTTATGTCAAGCACATCTGTTTGGGGATGGTACCCAGGACTCTAGGATGCTAGGCAAGTATTCCACCACTGAGCTACATTCCCAGCTCAAGCAAATCCATTTATGGGATGTTGCATAGTTTGCTCTGTATTTTTGCAAATTTATATATTTTTATTTGAGAGTGAGAATGTGTATAAGTATGGGTACAGAAGAGTCTCTTGCCATGGCAGATGGATTCCAGATGCATCTGCCACTTTGCAAATCTGGTGTTACATGGGTACTGGGGGTTTGAACCCAGGCTGTCAGGCTTTGCAAGCAAGGACTTTTAACCACTGAGTTACCTCTGGCTACCCCTTGTTCTGTATTTTGGCAAACTGGTGCAAACCTCTCAACTTTGCCTATAGGCTAAGTTCAATTGCTTTATCTTCGTCAAATCTAGTGTATTAATAGTCATGTTTGAACTTTATTGCTAGCTTATTTGCATTATGCATATTCCCATAACCTTTTAACCTTTTTTTTAAAGCTCCTGATAACGTGAATTATGTGAAGTAGAAAGTTATTTTGGTTGTTTTCTTTTGAATATGCATAGACTGGAGCTTGGAGAATGTTAGAATCTCTTGGTGTGTTGCCTGCTTTTTTAGAATGACACTTAAAAAAATTGTTTTAAAAAAAAAAGCAGGGCTGAAGAGATGGCTTAGAAGTTAAAGGTGCTTGCTTGTAAGCCTCCTGTCCCACAGCTCCTCAGCACTTACGTAAAGCTGGACGCAAAGTAATGCATGCATCTGGATTCCCAGTGCACCTATGGCAATGGAGGCTGAGCCAAGAGAATCCATGTGGACCAGCTAGACTGGCACACATGAAGTGAAGCTGCAAACCCAAGGGAGACAGACAGTCTCTAGCAAGGTGGAAGGAGAGGACCAACACCCTGACGTTGTCCTCAGACCTTCACACTTGCACTGTGGCATGCCACACCCATACACAGTATACAGATGCACACACAAATTATATTTTTAAAACCAACAAATGCAGTGTCAAATTTTATGTATAGTTTATATATTCCACTCAACCAGAATATATCCTGAATAATTCTCCCCTCTGATATTGGGGAAAGTTTGCAATTAGCAATACTTGCACCTCGGATAAACCTCATTGGCTACGGTACTGCCATTGCACAAAGCTCCTCTCTGATTTTGTGTGTTTATGTTTGGTATGCATGTACGTTTGTGTGTGGTAGATGTGTATGTGCAGATATGCATGTCTGTGGTGCATGTGTATATGGAGGCCAGAGCTCGAGGTCAGGTATTCCTCCATCCTTCACCTCATTTACTTTAAAAAAAAAGAACTTTAAAAAATATTTAACTTATTTATTTACACCGAGAGAAGATAGAAGAGAAAGAGAGAAAAAGAATGGGCGCACTAGGGCCTCTAGCCCCTGCAAAATGAACTTCAGATGCACGTGCCACTATGTGCATCTGGCTTTATGTGGGTACTGGGGAATTGAACCCGGGTTGTTAGGTTTTGCAGGCAAGCGCCCTAACTGCTGAGCCGTCTCCCCAGCCCTCACCTCATTCTCTTGAGATAAAATCTCTCGCTAAACAAACCCAGAGTTCATGGATCCTGCTAGACAAACTAGTCAACAAGCTCTAGGCATTCTCCTGTCTCTGTCTCCTCAGCACTGGATTCCATGTGTGCGCCACCATGCCCAGCACTGACGTGGGCTCTGGGAATCTCAGCAAGGGCCTCATGCTTCTGTGGCAAGTCCTTTCCCCACCGAGCCCTCTCCCCAAACCCTTTCTCTTTTCCTATGACCTGAGTGGCTTGCTGACCCATCCGCTGTTTAAATTGTTGACATTAACAACTCAGTATAATGGTTCTATTTAAATTTGTTTCTTTAGAGATGTAAGATACAGCTGTCCAAGTGCTCTCAGTGGAGAAACTGTTTAAGGAGTGAGCTCAGAAAAATGTTATATGATCCTTTTATTTTTGTACTGTTATTGGTTTTTAATATTTTGCTTTGGATATGCACCCAAAGAAATACATTTTTCCACATTTTTTTCCCAGTGACTTCCCTTCTTGGGATCAGCTTGGGGAAAAGGAGTAGGGAACCCAGAAGCCGCCTGGTGGCTGAGCGGGCTGGAGGGACATGCTCAGATCTCCAATGGTCTAGGTTTTCCTCCTTAATTTATACCTCAGTTTGGTTTTCAAGTCAAGAATAGCAGTGGTTTGGGTAGAAAAAAGATATTTCCTACTTGAACGTTGGACAGAGCCAGTTTCTGAGGACTCCTAAGAAGCCTGTGTAAGTGTTGGTACCTACAAGACCTGTCAGAGGAGCTTTCCCCAGAGCTCTGGTCAGTACCACACTTCTTGGAGGGTTCTCTGGTGTGCCGAGTAGTTCTTGTGTGGTAGTCCGACTTTAGAAACTCCCAGGTTTCCTGGACTTGAGAAATTCTAGTAAGCTAGCCCAAGTAGTGTTTGAACACCTGACAGTCACTGTGCTGGTCCAAGAGCCTCCACGGCACAAGTCGAGTGTGGAAGGTCCGGTGCCCTTCTACATCAGATGCTTCTGAGCTGCCTCCGAAAACAAACAATTTCAAATTCCCCGAGTTTGGTGGAGATTGATTGTTCACGTTTTTCTAGGGATGTGTGTACATGCCAAGACATGGATGTGGAGGTCAGAGGGCTTTTCCACCTTGTTGAGGCTGGGTCTCATGACCACTGTGCTTGCCAGGCTAGTTAGCTATCCCACAAACTTTTGGGAGATTCTTCAATTTTTGCCTTCCACTCACCTCATGGCAGCCTGCTGGGATTAGAGATGCCTGCTCCAGCATGTGATTTGGGGATCTGAACTCAGATTGTGCAGCAAGTCCTTTATCCTCTGAGCCATCTCCCTAGCCCCATTGTTCAGTTCTTGACACGAGGTAGTTGTTGGAATTATACGCATTTGAGGCTTTATTGGTTGAAACTAGTTGAAGAGGAAGAGCGGTAATAATCAGTGTTTGGGTACATTTAAAAATTATATTGTTTTCAGTTAAATATTGTAACCTCAATAAATTAGCAAAATATTGCTGAATCTTGTCAGATTTTCTTGCTGAATATAGAAAATGATTTGTATTCAACATGAATTTTACGTGCGTACTCCACTGTCATGTGTCAGCACTCTGGTGGGTTTTTTTAAAAAAATATTTTATTTATTCATTTTCAAGCAGAGAGAGAGAGAGAGAGAGAGAGAGAGAGAGAGAGAGAGAGAGAGAGAGAGAGAGAGAGCGCGAGCGAGCGAGAGTGAGAGCGCACCAGGGCCACCACCTTGTGGGTCTGGCTTATGTGGGTCCTGGGGAATTGAACCCGGGGCCTTAGGCACTGGAGGCAAGTGCCTTAACTGCTGAGCCATCTCTCCAGCCCTCTGGTGGGTTTTTAGTCTCCCTAGTGGTCACTGCTGTCTGAAAAGAGAAGCTTCTCGAATCAAAAGCGAGAATAGCATTAATACATGGGCATAAACATGAGTATTTAGAGGGCAGTTTGGTGGGCTTAATATATCTATTTATCCAGACAACAGCAGTGGTCTTCGTCTCGGGATAATGCCCTCCCAGTCCTTGGCTTTCCAGGTGTTCAGTATTAGGCGGGAATTCCAATCAAATCACCGAGCAGTTGGATTCTCCCATAACAGGCATCAGTTGGTACATTTGGCCTGGCTGGCCAGCTGTAAATCTTGCAAGGTCCTCTGCTGAAAACTTAGCAGTTCTTTATAAGGGGTGGTCTAATTATTAAAAAACAAATTTAATTAAGGATAGCATCTAATATTGTCCAGCTAGAGAAGGTATAGAGAGGCTTTAGGAGATGCTCAGTGGTTAAAGCTGCTTGCTTGCAGAGCCTGCTGGACTCACATTTGATTCCCCAGTACCCATGGAAAACCAGATGCACAAAGTTGCATATCTGGAGTTTATTTCCATGCTCACCTTTTTTCTCTTTCTAGCAAATAAAATATATAAAAAAAGAATAGGGAAAGCTGTTCTCTGTGTGACCTTTGGAACAGCAGCATCTGCATTTCATGGGAATTTATTAGAAATCCAGAGGCAAAATCTGTACAAAATGTAAACACAGTCAGTTTCTCACCCTGTCCCCAACCCACAGGATCAGGATGCTGGGAATTTGTTTACACAGGTGTGTGTGTGTGGGGGGGGGTATGTATTTGTGCGTGTGGAGGCTAGACACCAAAGTTCAATGTCTCCCAAGATTGTTTTTCACTTTATTTTACTGAGGCAGGCTCTCTCACTTGAACACAGCTCGCTAGTCTAGTTAACTAGCCAGTTTGCCCTAAGGATTCCTTGTCTCTGCCTTTTGAGCACTAGAATTCCAGGTGGGCAGCCATGACAACCCAGCGTTTATGTGTGTGCTGGATCCAAATTCCAGTCCTCCCCTTTGCACAGCATTCATGGAGCCCTCTGTAGACCTTTTAATCTGTTTTTTTTTTTTCCTTTTTGAGACAGGGTCTTACTCTTTAGCCTGGGCTGACCTTGAACTCATGGTGATATCCTCCTTCAGCCTCCCGAGTGCTGGGTGACTGCACAGTCAGGTTTGAGAGTTATAGATATAGGGCAGTTGCCCTCAACCCTGAATATATATATCATAATTTTCTTGGGGGGGGCTACCTGAACCCAAAACTAGAGGAGGGTTTTAGAATAGCTATTTTTTTAAGGTACCTCCATGTGATACTGGTGTACAGCCAGAGCTGATAGCCACTGATGCAGGGGTAGGACAGAAATGTAATGTAATCCATATTGTCTTCTTCAACTTCTTCCTTCTGAAAATGAATAAAGAAAAGCTTAGTTTTATTTTGCTTATTAGGATTTTATTGAAGAGGCAGCCTGATTTTTTATGGCACTGCATTAATAAATCCCTCTAAAAATAGGTGTTTCAATTTATTTATTTGCAAGGAGAGAGCGAATGAATGAATATATGAATATGGGTGTACCAAGGCCTCTAGCCGTTACAAATGAACTTCAGACGCATGTGCCACTTTGTTTATCTGGGCACTGGGGACTCGAACACCAGTCAATTTGGCTTTGCAGACAAGTGCCTTAACTGCTGAGCCATCTCTCCAACCTTCCAAAAGTAGTGTTTAAAGTAGTGTTATTTTCCCACAGAACAATGCCAAAATTTGGGTGTTAATTTACTGATTAAAGCCTCAGGGTCCAATAAATTATAGATGGGATCCATAACATGTTATGAAATCAATAGTGCAATAATTATAACAATGCATGGTCATTTAAAATAGGAATTATGCTCCAAGTCCAGTAGTCACAGTGAATGTAGAGTACATCCTGGGATGGCCCCAGAGAACTCAGTGTTGAAGAAAAACGCCATAAGGTCCTAGGAACATAGTTTTTGAAATCTAGTGTGTAATAGTGAGGCTCTGAGAATTTGGACGGGAAAGGTTTGAAGAGCTTAAGCTTCTCATAATGTCCCAAGCGGTCTTGAATGGATGTCTCTCCCCCAGTTCATTTCTTTGGAGAAAGCCTGATGGTAGGGACTAGCTAGCCAAGGTGAGCACAAGGGGATCAATGTTTCAGAAAAGCATTTTAAGTGAAGGGACTGATCTCTGATTTCTTCTTCTGGTCTGAATACCTTCAAAGTTCTGCCTATCAGCTGGGAAAGATGAGAGTTGAAAGCAGCAGCATACTCATTAAGTTGTTAGGCTGCTATTTAAGAGCGGACTTTCAGATGTTTTTGTTGGGGGTGGCCAAGTTGGCACAGCTTGTGAGTGTGGGCAAGTGATGTGGCAAAAAGAAAACTAGACCTGGTCCAACCTGGCTGTGTGCCTTACTACTCGTGTGGCCCTGGATGAGTCAGTTGTCTGCGTTTCTGTCTCCTACAATGAGAGCACCTTACCTCATTCAAAGGATTGCAAGGATGGGGGGGGGGTTATTGTCTATCACTGTACCCAGCTAGGAAGCTTTCCATAAAGTGAAACATGGTGAGCTCTGTTTGCCCTTCCTGTCCCTGGCAGTAGAAAGCAGATGGCTGAGCAGAAAGATTACTAAGGGAGTTGTTTCTCCTCTGCAAATCTTTCTTTGGAGAGAGAGTAAGTTTGTCTGCAGTCTGGGTGGTTAGGAAAGGTCCCGAGAGTGGGCAGCATTTGGAGTGTGTTGTTGGTATCTTACCTGGAACCCAGTCTGCGTTTTGACTCAGAACACACTGTCTATTAGGGATCTGGATGATAATGGCTCAGTGAGGAAAGTACTGTTTGGATCAAACTATTGTGGCAAACTTTTCTTGGCAGCTATGTCTTTTTTTTTAATTTTTGATTTATTTGGTTTTTAAAATATTTATTTTTCAAGCAGAGAAATTCAGAGAGAGAGAGAGAGAGAGAGAGAGAGAGAGAGAGAGAGAGAGAGAGAGAGAGAGAGAGAGAGAGAACACACGAGTGTACCAGGGCCACCACCTTGTGGGTCTGGCATATGTGGGTACTGGGGAATTGAACCGGGGGCCTTAGGCACTGGAAGCAAGTGCCTTAACCGCTGAGCCATCTCTCCAGCCCCAGCAGCTATGTCTTTCTGAGACAGAGCCAGGTCCACATTGATAGTGAGTCAGAGTAAGAGGTGCTGTGCACTCATCAAATAAATGCACTCGTAGAGAAAAATACTACTACTTGTTGAATTAGCCTCAGTGATATTTTTCTGCTTCAGGAGTTCTTACTGTCTTTGGAACTTTTGTCAAGTATACACTACATTCTTTAACTAGAAACAGTTCTTTTTTAAAATTAATAATTTTATTTATTTAGTTAGTTTGGTTTTTCAAGGTAGGGTCTCAGTTTAGCCAAGGCTGGCCTGGAACTCACAATGACCCTCTTGATTCTCTTTGAGATTAAAGGCATGTGCCACCATGACTTGTGAAACAGTTCTTTTGTTGATTTTTTTTTAAGACAGTGATGACAAGTAGTCCAGGTTAGTCTCAAACTGGCTGCAATTCTCCTCCCTCAGCCTCCTGAGACCTGAGATTACAGGTATGTGCTCCCACAGCCTATTAGAAATAGTTATATTCTAATATGTTTAGTAACAAACAGGATGAAGGAAAACAAAAGGTGATTAACGAATATAGTAATCCTCTAAGTTTTCCCACAGAATCCATAGACTTTGGGAATTATCTAGGGCAGGCCTAACACCTTTTCTTTTTGTTTGTTTTTAAGCAGGGCTTCACCTAGCCCAGGTTAGCCACAAACTAGTTGAGGATGGCTGACCTGGAACTTCCGATTGTCCTGTATCTACTTCCATAGCATTGGAGCTGCAGGAATGACCACGTTGCCAGGTTCATGCTGGAGAAGCAACCTTGGGCCTTGGGTATGGTAGGCAAGGACTCTGTACTAACTGAGCTACCTCCCCAGCCCCTAGAACAGAAGTTCTTCAACTTATTCTATCTACGACCCCTTTTCACCTGGGAAATTTTTATGAGACCATAGGTTCATGACAGATATAGATATAGAAATCAAACATCTACTGAGAATAAGTAAAAGTTTATTTTAGAACAATTCTTTGGCATATAACTTTACCATTTATTGAAGATAAAAGCAAATTTGCATACCAATGAAATGGTTATGCTTGTTTTTATTTAAATGACATGCTTCTGTCATTTTGTACTACATATTTATGTGAAGTGGAATAATCGATTGATTATTCCACTTCACATAAATATGTAGTACAAAATGACAGAAGCATGTTTAGGGCAGGTCAACAACTCATAGCATTTATTTATTTATTTATGAATGACAGGGTTTCATGTAGCAGGCCTTGAATGTCTGATCCTGCTGCCTCTATCTCCCATATTCTGAGATTACAGAAGAAAGCTACCATGCCTAGTTTAAACAGCAGTTTTCGAAAACAAATACTCTTTTTAATTTTTTTTTTTTTTTCGAGGTAGGGTCTCAGGCTGACCTGGAATTCACTATATAGTCTCAGGGTGGCCTTGAACTCATGGTGATCTTCCTACCTCTGCCTCCTGAGTGCTGGGATTAAAGGCATGCACCACCATGCCCACCTTTTAAAATTTTTTATTTTTAAAATATTTATTTGTGAGAGTGCGTGAGCATGGGTGTGCTAGGGCTTCTTGACACTGCAAATGAACTCCAGATGTATGTGCCCACCACTTTGTGCATCTGGCTTTATGTGTGTGCTGGGGAATTTTGAACTTGGGCTAGTAGGCTTTGGAAACAAGCACCTTTAACCACTAAGCTATCTCCTCAGCCCCCCAAACGTTCTTTTTTGTTTGGTTTTATTTGACTCAGGCTCTCACTATAGACTGAAACTGACCTACAACTCACTGTGTAGTCCACACTGCCCTCAAACTCACAATGATCCTTCTACCTCAGCCTCCCAAGTGTGAGGATTATGGATGTAAGCCACTCCTAGCCTAAAATAAAATATTCTAAGATAATAATATTCACAGGTGGGAAAATGTGAAAAATATTTGCCTTCTGTAGCTAAACCATTGTTTCTATAAGGACAGAAAGCTTTGTTTGTATAGTAAAAACACATAGTAGTCTCAAATCTGAACCCAGGTATTTTAGGCAGGGGTTGTTAGTGTGTGGTGTGACGGTGTACACAGTGCAGAGAGCGTGCTGAGCATTCAGGACCAAGGCTGCAGTGAAGTGACGTGGTGCAGACATGGGTGAGCATTGCTAGGAACGACTCAGACTCAAGTGCTTGATGAGGAACTAGTTTTTAGTCATTGAGTGTTTAGAAAGCCAAATTTCTCATGACCACCACATTCAGTTATGACACTTCATATGGAGTCACGACCTGCAGTTTGAGAAGCTGGGATCTAGGATGCATGCACTGGAGAGGTCCAAAATCATGTCCACTGGTGCACTGCACACTGACCCAGCCAGCCTCCTCCTCATCATCGCAGGGTTTTTTCCCTCGGCTTCCTGCAAAGCCTCTAAAAGATTCCTACAGAATCTGTTGTTTTTCAGTAAGGCACAATTCAAGAATAGAACAGTGTTTTTCATTTTCATCCAACAAAATGAGTTGGTGTCGTCTTTGTCTCTTTTGACACATTTCAGGCAAGCGCCTTAAGGACTGAGCCGTCTCTCCAACCCTCTTTTGACACGTTTCAAAGTATCACTGACACATCATAAGATCCAGCAGTTTTACTCCTGGGTATATAACCAAAAGAATTGAAAGCAAGGACCAATAGC
>PVHP010037536.1:0-17331 GCA_004024765.1 Zapus hudsonius
TAAGAGTTGCTGGCAATCATCCCAAGTAGGTTGATGTGTCAGCAGAATAGACTATTAGATTGGTTAGAGCAAGAGGGTCCTTAGAGAAAGGGGGGTGGCTGGGATGTCACAAGATCAAATAACTCCTCATTATCTGTGGATAAAATAGGTTTAGTTTTATCAATCATTGGGTAGAGGGAGGAGGCAGCCATAGGAGGGGGGGCTGGAATGGGAGGGTCAGAAGTAGGAGGAGCAGGAGGGGGTGTGGGTAGAGTAAGGGTGGGTGGAGAGGGGGAGGGATCTGGATAGACAAAGGGAGCCAGCCAAGCAGGCGGGCTGGCAGCTAAATCTTCCCAAGTAGCAATGTATGGCATTGTGCCAGTGGTCCTGGGAGGAAAATCTTGTTTTTGACCTGCAAAATAACAGATTTGTTAAAAGTATCTTTTTTTAGCCATCCCATATTAAAAGAAGGCCATTTAACAGTACAGAGAGTAATTCATTTTTTTTCCACTGATAAATTATGAGCTCTCTCTAACGTTTTTTTCCAATGATCTGTAATTAAACTCAAGGTTGTACTCTGTGACTGACCCATCGCAGGCGCAATTAAAATATGACACACAGACACAAAGACATAGACAGACACTTAGGGCCAGAAGCCGCGCGGCACAGATCAGCAAAAAACCGAAACCAGATGCAGATAGACAGAAGGAGGCATGGGAGTAATCCCTAGGTCTCCTTCTGGGAGGAAGACTGCCCTCTCGTCCTCCCCCCCCAGACAACCCTGAGGCGTCCCCCAGGGCGGAGAATCAGAGAGTTACCGGGTCCGTCAACCCCTCTCTAGATTCTAATACAGATCCGTACGGTACAGACAGAAAAAATGAAATGCCGGCCGGACTTACCTCCTGATGGTGGTGTTTATTTGAGTAGGGGGGGGGTCGCTCAAATCTCGGACGAGCCCCCAAAATGAAAGACCCACAAGGCCTCTCTCAGGAGAGAATACCCCAAAACTCCAATAACCACACCAGCAGATGCAAAAGCAAGAGGTGTTTTTAATTCGGTTGCGCAATTGGGCTCCACCAGCAAGCAAGCTGCCGTGTGTCCAGGTAAGATGGAGCCCCGAAGAACAAAGGAGCAGGGTATTTATAGATAAGAAACTACTTAATTATAATATAACTCAGGTTACAAGATGTGTGGCATTTCTACTGGTTCCCTCCCTTATCTATATATTTCCTGGTTGGTTACTGCTTTGGGGCCATATCCCAGATCCAGCCCTCATTCTAGGACAGCCATATGTTCCCTTTTATGGAATCTTTTTTTTCTTTTCCTGGGTCTTTATCACCAGGCCTCCGTTAGGGAGGGGGAGGCCAATCTAAAGTGAAACTAGCTTTACAAAATGGAGTTTTTTTCTATAAAATGGATTCTTCAATATACATTATGGGTATTTCTTAAGTGACTATCTTTAAAGTTCTCCCCCACATTCCTATTTAACTCCTTAAAGGAAGCACAAAAAAGGTAGAAAATTCCAACCTAGCCAAGAAACTTAAATCTCAAGAATTATAGAACATGTTGCCCCTATAAGATAGCTTTTTTGTGTGCATGCATATGTGACTATGTATGTGTATGATGTTGTGTGTGTGTGTGTGTGTGTGTGTGTGTGTGTGTTTTGCTATGGATAGAACCCATGGAAATGCTAAGCATATGCTCTTGTCTTTGAGCTACACCCTAACCCTACACGAGATTCTTTGTAGATGCTCTTCCGTGGATTGGGATGCTTTTTCCTCTAGGTAGGTGAGTGGCCAGGGTGTGTGTGTGTGTGTGTGTGTGTAGCCAGTGTAGCTTGAAGGTGGGAATACTAGGAAATTATGTTTTTCTAGCATGTGTCCTTTGACTATGTTACTAAGATATTTTTATGGCTGGCATGGGCACTTGCTAACAGCTGATTTGTTTCTTAGCTTGGAACTACTGAGGTCAGGCTTCCTACCCTCTCAGTACTTGTCTAAGAGCCTCACAAGGTGTGGGGTTTGATTTTTTTAACAGATGATTCATGACACCAGTACAAAAGCTCTATCTATATAGTAAATCTCCCCTAGCACATAGCCAGCCTGTTCCACTCCCTGCAGGCACCCTGTACCAATTCCTCATGTTATCCTTGGAGATACATGTGGAAACATGGAAATGGTAGTGTTCCTTCTTTTCCCTGACAGTATATCTTGAACTTCTATTTTCAGTATGCTATTTTCAGTATGTCATGTGACACAGGGCCGCATCTTGATTTTAACAAGCCTTTAGAATTCCATGATCGCTACTGTAGTTTATTTAACTGTGACTCCTGTTGACAGACATTTGAGTTATTGCCATTCTTAGGCCGTTATAAATAGATAATATCACAATAATTTTATTTCCCAAATTAATATGCTTTGTGGTTATATTTATTTCAAATTTCATTAAATGTTAATGAGATTTTTGTGTTTAGCTGATAGGGATACAGACTTAAGGTCGAGAGGCAATGCTTAAAACTCTGTCACAGGAAGAAATCATGCTGGCCTTGGTGGACGAGCTTCTGCTTGGGCCTTTGGCCATCAGCTTACATGACCAGGGTAGGGGCATTTAAAGAAACAGTGATCTTAAGAAATAGCACAGATGTTACTGAATGTTATAGTCTCCACATGATACTAACTTCTTTCAGTGAGTGGGGAGAAGGATCTGGCACATTTCTGCTGCACGCATGTGGCTCTCTCAGCAGTTTACTGTACACAACACATTCCATAGCATGTCTTTAGCAAGTAAGAGCCCAAGACATGGTTGGCCCAGCTTTTGTGTACCAACATTGTTCTAGACTATGTATTTTGATGGTCCCCTCCACACATACCCCTTGTATCCAGTTTCCTTAAGTTTTTTGATTTCATTGGAAGTATTTTCAAATTGCCTTCATTTAGTTGGAGAACCATGGAAGATAGAATGAGGAATGAATACAAATACTTTTATCTATTTGTAGCATGGTGTCTGGCTAGCAGGTGCTAACTACATGTTGAATAACTGAGTTTGCGAATTGCTCACTAGGACATGAGGAACTTGAGACTTGCATATAAACAAGAAGAGCAGCGTAAACTTGGGATCTTTGAAAACCTCAACAAGCATGCATTTCCTCTTTCAAATGGGCAGGTAAGTGCACTGAAGTAAACCTTTTCTACATGTATTTATGGTGGGAGGCAAATAACTTGATATTTTATTGTTCTTTCTTTGGAGGTTTCCTTTATCTTTTTTTTCTATATTATTAGCTAAATTAGGATATTTGAATGTTGAACTTCTATCTAATGATTATAAAAAGCTGCTAATTTTTTAAATTAGAATTTGCAGTTAAAATAGGATTTTTAATTCAGTTCATGTCAGAATAAAAAGTATTTATGATAAATACTACTATATGACAATAGATATTGACTACATATTTTGTGTTTTGTTTTTGTG
The DNA here is from genome assembly GCA_004024765.1 of Zapus hudsonius. Taxonomy (NCBI): domain Eukaryota; kingdom Metazoa; phylum Chordata; class Mammalia; order Rodentia; family Dipodidae; genus Zapus; species Zapus hudsonius. Next base: position 3,445 of record PVHP010037536.1, read on the forward strand.
TGTATGTATGTGTTTTTGTGTGTCCAGGCACTATTTGCATTCAACTATAAAGAAAAGTTTCCAATTAATGGCTGGAAAGTATATGATCCCATTTCTGAATATAAGAGACAGGTGGAGTATATGTTGTTTATTGAACTGAAATATCATTTTCTTTACTAAAAGGTTATAGAGATGTAATAGCTAAGAAACCAATGTTCCAACAAGTTGTGCCTAGGCCTATCTTTTCTGTTTTAAAAGATATTTTATTTATTTATTTATTTGAGAGACAGAGAGAGAATTAGTATAGGAACTCCAGGGCCTCCAGCCACTGCAAACAAACTCCAAACATATGCACCACCTTGTGCATCTGGCTTTACGTGGGCACTGAGGAATTGAACCTGGGTCCTTAGGCATTGCAGGCAAGCACCTTAACTGCTGAGCCATCTCTCCAGCCCTAGGCCTAGCTTTCCTAGCTGGTATGTTCTTAATTTCCTGGGTACCATTTTCTCTCATGCCAAACTTTGGACTCTATCAGGTTGCTCATCATTTTCCAGAGGGTGAGTAGCATTCAAGGATGGGAATTTAACACTCCTATCTATCAGATTTCCCTCCCTCCCTCCCTCCTTCCCTCTTTGCCTCCCTCCCTCCCTCCTTCCCTCCTTGCCTCCTTGCCTCCCTGCCTCCTTCCCTCCCTCCTTCCTTCTTTCCTCCTGTTTTCCTTCTTTCCCTCCTTCTCCTTCTCCCTCCCTCCCTCCCTTCCTTATGCTAGGCAAGTGCTCTGCCATTGAGCCATACCCTAGCCTCTTCCAGATGGTTTATGCTACATGAGCTCATAAAAAGTTGACGAGTAAGGATACACATTTCTGAGATAAGCTTTGAAGAACTGTTATGTAACAACGAACATGTCATGAATGAATTCTTGTTTGGAAAATAGATGTGATTCATACTTAGTATTTTTTAAAAGCAAAAATGCAGTTTCCCCTTCTCCTTTTCTTCTCATGTCTTTCAGGGCTTGCCAAATGAAAGTTGGAGATTTTCCAGAATAAACACTAATTATGAGTTTTGCGATACCTATCCCTCCATCTTTGTTGTGCCAAGTAGTGTAAAAGATGATGACCTTTCAAAAGTGGTGGCCTTTCGAGCAAAAGGCAGAGTCCCTGTAAGTAATAAGCCATTTACATAGATGTATATGGTGTGTGGAAAGACAGAGAAACCTAGAAACTAAATGGAAAGCAGGAAAGGTAGCTTATAAACCTGAATATACCTTTCTTAGAGTTTTAAAAAACATCTTCCTTTTTCTAGATGAAGGCTAACTTAAGTTATGCTCTCAAAATGTAACAGAAGAGTAACTCGAAGGACATGCTATGCTGATACAGTAATAATTTACCTCACTGCTTTCACCAAGCCACCCAATAGAAAAGACAGTCTTGCTTTTTGCTCAGTGAGATACGTGCATGGGAGGGACACCATTACTAAAATGTTGTGGTCAGAAGGAAGTGATGGGTTTTGTTCAGAATTCACATCAGGAATAACCCTGAGTTATTTGGCCACTGGAAGAAAATGGGAAAGAAAAAATAATGACGCTAGCTAATCAAATAGGAATGCGCCCAGGTTTTAAATGTAGTAGATTGACTTAAGTTTTATTTTGCTTAAAATGATAGAATTTTAGAGGTAGAAGGGAATTTTTTGAGATTGTCTAATCAAATTTGTTTCAACCTGACCAGAACAGACCACAGCAATACTATGGTTGGCCTGTCTACTCTTCGCTGTGAGATAGTCCTGCACAAAAGGCTGTGCTTTTTTTATCTATTAAGTAGATCATGTACTGTTTTAGAAATAATATTTAATAGCAAATATTATTTGTTGCTTAAAAACATTAGGTGTTGTCATGGATTCATCCAGAAAGTCAGGCAACCATTACACGTTGCAGTCAGCCACTGGTGGGTCCCAATGATAAACGCTGCAAAGAAGATGAAAAATACTTGCAAACAATAATGGATGCTAATGCACAGTCACATAAACTTATCATCTTTGATGCCCGGCAGAACAGCGTTGCTGATACCAACAAGGTACATTCTCAGTAGCCTTGCACATATGTTAGCTATTTACTCATGTTTTTTCTGTAAATCATTATACATTTGGGAAAATCTCATTGAATTTCTTCCTGTCAGAACTTTGAGTCTTTTAAAGCAGTGCATGGCTCTCCCTCCCTGGTTAATACTCTTGGGGATATGTTTGGGGTCTTGCCTCTTTCATTGCTTCTCCACAGTCCTGTCCAATGAATAAATTAAGCAGACACCCAGAGTGAATGAAGAATTAATTTTGTGAATCAACTATGAGGCCCTTGGAAGTCTCTCTAAAAATACAATGATGATTTGATTAATTTATATCTGGTACAAAGCTCTTTTAGAATGAATTCAGCCATATGAATCTGTACAAATACACAAAGTTTCCATAAGCCACATGAAACAGTGGTAGCATGCATCTGGTGACAGTGAGATGTGATATAAATATCTCTCCAAATGGCTTCCATTTGGTCTCCACTAGCTTCTTTGCATATAGTGGGAGTTTTGAGGTCAAGTCTCAGATACCTGGTATCCATGTAGGAAAGGTTTTTATTTAAGTCATTTCTGTTTGCCATGGATGACTTCCTAATTTCTGTTACGACAGGCAAGCATTTGTTAGAGGACTTTGTCCTCTTATTAGGTAATTTCTAGTATTAGAAAGTTGATGAGCCCCTTACCATTTCATGCCTACTTATATAATGGCACTTGCCATCTAGAGGCAGGGTGCTGGGGAGATACAGAGTGATGTGCTATCAGTAGTTATAGGCTCAGCATGCTGGGAAGCTAGAGATGGATGGCTAGTCCTGCTGTAGACTTAGCTAGGGCTTTCCAGAAAAGGTGCCACTTGAGCTGGCTTTGTATAGTCAGTGGTCAGAGGTGGGTAGAGCATTCCATAGAGCATGACTACCTATCTATATTAGTCAGCTTTTCATTGCTGCCACAAAATACCTGGCAAAAATCAGTTTAAGGGAGGAAGAGTTAATTTTAGCTTTCAGTTCCAAAGGGTAGAGTTCATGATGATGGGGAAGTGTGGCAGGAGCAGGAAGCTGGGATCACATTGGAACATCAGCAGGGAGCAGGTAGAGAGTATAAAGAATGCTCAATGCTCTGCTAGTATTATCCTTTTTGTACGTCCAGGAACCCAGTTAGGGTGGGTCCTCACACCTAATCTAGAAAAATCCCTCACAGACATGACCAGAGATTTGTTTCCATGGTGTTCTAAATCCTGTCAAGTTGACAACCAGAGATTAACCATCACACTCTTCAACAGTGTAACTGGGCATGCCCTTTTTAAGAATGGCAAAAAAAGGATGTCAAGGTGCATGGTCATCATCTCACTAGTTACTGCCTCTGCTGGACTTGTGTGCCAGACTCTCTTGTCAGCCTGCTCTTTTTTTTTTTCACAATGAGTATTCGATTCATCATTCACCATAGTCTTCAAAGTCAGTCTCCTACCTCCATGGTGGCCATCCCTGAGAAAGCATTCCATTCAAGTTTGCTGTCCTTATTAATGGCCTCCTCTGTGGTCATGGGATCTTCTAGGAGTCTGACTTGGATGGTGACTTGTAGTGTTGGTTACTAACATGGGAAAAAAACTGGGAAAGGAACAGGCCAGGGGAAGATACCGGTTCCTAAGGCTAGCATGCAAATCACCACATGTTTTTGGTATAAAACAACAGAAATGTAGTCTCTCAAAATTCTGTAGGCCAAAAAGTCCAAAATCTTATCAGGCTGTGCTCCTTGCAAGGCTTCCAGGAGAGAGTCGGCTTCTTATCTCCAGGAGCTGCTTATAGCGCTCACTTCAGTGCTATTCGGCTTGTGCTGTGTCCTTCCAATCTCTGCCTCATCTTCTTACAAATGTTTTTATTGACAATTTTCAAACATGCACATAGTCTTTTTTTAAAATTTTTATTGATAGCTTCCATAATTATAGACCATAAACCATTATGATTCCTCCCCACCCTCCCTCATATCTCTTCCCCCTCTCAATTAGTCTGTTTTGTTTCGGTGTCATCATCTTTTCCTCCCTTTATGTGTAGGTATTATCAGGCACTGTGAAATCCTGAATATCAAGGTCATTTTGGGTCTGGAAGTTTGTGTTGTAAGCAATCCTCCCCTTCCTTTGTCTCTTACAATCTCCACAATACTCCACTGTCACTTCTTCTGAGCACTATGGTGTCTTTTGTGTTATCCCAGTGGTCACTGGCATCTGAAAAAGGGAAGCTTCTCAAGCCAAAAGTGAGAGTAGCATGATTATATGAATATGCTCACTTAAAAAAGTGGTTATAAGGCAGTTTGGTGGGCATAATATATGCATTTAGCCAGACAACAGCAGCTGTTACTCTCCCCTAGGGCTCATGACCTCCCCCACCATAGGCTTTTGACTAGGTCTTCAGTACCAGGCATGTATTCCCTCCTGTGGAGTGGGCCTCCAGTCCATTTAGAGAGCAATTGGTTTCCCCCAGAATAGACATATTACTCTTGTACCAGTTAGTGCATTTGACCTGCCTTGCTAGTCTTATGGCTTGCAAGGTCCATTGTTGTTCACCACTGTTGATGATTTCTCTCTCCCATAGGGAGGCATGGAGCCATAGCTTTTTCCAACTTTCTGTCAGCTGATTAACAAGTGTTTTTAATACAAGAAGAATGGGTGCTGGTGCTGAAGTTTGCGCGGAGTTTTCCCCGGGCTGAGCAGGCAGGGCTCGGCTGGAGTGTGTTCGGGTAGGCGGGACTGGGCTGAGCCGAGCAGTGAGTCTCTCCATGGTCCAGGCTGGCTATGGCAGGGCGGAAGCTTGCCTGGCTGGCTGGCACTAGGGCAGGACCGCTCCATGTCTGAAGCGGCAGTGGAGGGGGCCATGGGGAGGGAGGGAGCCGGGCTCCTGCTGCAGCGGTGGTGGGTAGAGGCGTGCCCATGGGCCAGAGAACCCACACTCTTGGGAGCATGGCTCCCTGTGTTCAGCTCATCTCCTCAGAGAGAATAACGGGCAGAGACCAGGGGAAAAGGTATGGAAAATAATCCTGTTTATTGTAGGAGCCTCTTTGGTTAAGTAGACATAGAGGAGGAGGGAGGGGGGAGAAATGGACAACGAAGATTGGTGGTAACCAGCAACCTGTGAATACCTGCTTTGCATGTAGCCGTGAGCTTGGGCACATATCAGATGGTGAGGGTAGAGGAACTGCCACCTTCCAGGCACAGATGGGGTGCGAACCTGGAATCATGTGCTTGCTTTGGGGGTTGGGAGTCAGGGTTGATGGAGCTGGGAAATGCCTACCGGTTTATCACCGGGGTTTCACCTGCTCAAACATCGTTAACCCTTTGTTCTCTGTGCCCTTATTTAACAATACCAACAAACAGGGAGGAGGTTTCCAGCTCAGCTCCAGGTAGATTTCTCAGTGATCTGCAGCCCAAGCATATGTGGTCTTTAGCAATAGCGTCTTACCATCTCATTCTGGTGCGTAATCAAGAGCCTTGGCAATGGACCGTAATGTTGTAGGGGCCTCAGGAACCTCCCTGGCCAACAACTCACTGGAAGGTATCTCATCCTGGCACTGAAGTTTTTCTAGTAACAATTTATGGCTACTAGGTATGCCAACATAATGTCCTAATCATAATATGACCTTCTTGTCTCAATTTTTTAAAATTAATTTATTTATTTTATTATTGTCCATAATGAGTTACATTACTTAATGGGCAAATAATAAGTTGTTATACCCTGTTCCCTAATGCCCCTCTTCCCCATCCCTGATTCGCTGGATATCCTCCTCCTTGGGTAGTCTGGATCAGTCCTTGGGGCAGGGGACAGCCCGGTTCTGCCAGCCTTAGAGAGTTGCTACTGAGGGCGGCCATGACTTTGGGTATTCTCTCCCACCAAGGCTCTCACAATCTTTCTGCCCCCTCTTCGACTCAGTTCCCTGAGTTGTGGTGTGTGAGTATTAAGGCTGTTTTATTGTTGAGATCTTAGGGGTCCCTGTACTTCTGATTTAGGTTTTGTCGAAAATTATTGGTGTCTGTCTCCTTGGTTTATCCTTTGTTGGCTGATTGGCTGTGGCCCTGGGTCACTTGTTCATCTCATCATTCTCTGTGGGGTTCCATAAGGATCTTCCACGGTATGTCTGGGGTGGCTCATCTCTTGTCAGGATGTCAGCTATAGGCCTGCAGTTCATTGGTAGGGTTAGATGAGCCACATCTCTCTCGCTGCATTCTGAAAGAAACAAACAGAGAGTCTCCATTGGAGAGTGAGATCAGTATAGGTTAACTGAGATACACATTTTTGAATTGGCTAGATTCTATTTTTAGTAGCCTCTCCTTCAATCGCTTGCATAGTGCGTCTCTCATTGAGGACCCAAGAGTCCGGCTCCCTGTGCATATCGCCCTAAATCCCCATTTCCAGTTGAGGGCTCCTCCTCACTAGGTGGAATATTTGGCCTAATTTAAAAGAAATTGATTGCCTCCCCCAGGCTTTGACTCCCCCATTGTACAAGTGATCCATTCCTGGTTCGCTGTACTCTCCCAGTAGGAAGTGTGGTCAGCCTACTTATGGCAATAGGCTGTGTTCCATGCCAGTTGTCTCTGTTTGCTCCAGCTGTCATTGAACAGCTTCCCCTGGCAGCTTATGCAGTGCCTTCAAGCACTGCACTATCATCTGGGGGCTGGATACCATTCTGGGCCTTGAAGGGTCTCTCGATGCTGATCGAAAGCTTTCTGTGGTTTCTTCAACAACAGGGTTTCTCCTCCAGCCTGGGGTGGGCATCCAAGAGCCTTGACAGAATTCTGTCTTGTTTTGGGGGCCTCATAAGTCACTTTGGTCAACAGCTCAGTGAGGAAAGGAGCCGGTGACTGGGACTAGGGGTTGTCAGACTGATTAATTTTTCAAATTGCCTCATCTTTTGTTAAGCTTCCTCTTCCTCTTTGTTTCCACGTCTTCATCCTCTTTCTTCTAAAAACATTGTGTTGCAGTTACCTTCACATTGCTGGGACAGACATCCAAACTAAAGCAGCTTTGGGAGGAAATGGTTTATTTTGGCTTACAGATAAGCTCCATGATGGCATGATGGCAGGGAAAATGTGGCATGAGCAGAGTCTGGACATCACCTGTGCCACTGCAGGTGGAAAACAGCATCAAGAGGGTGAGCCAAATACTGGCAAGGGGGAGCTGGCTATAATACCCATAAGACCGCCCCCAACAACACACTTCCCCCTGAAAGCTCCACCTTTCACATTGCCACCAGCTGGGAGCCAAGTCTTCAAAACACAATGGGTTTATGAGAGACAGCTAATTCACACCACCACATATAGTAATGGCATGTAGGGCCCACTTGAGATAATCCAGGATTATCCCTTCAGTTTATGGCCCTTAAGCAGATCTGCAAGATCTTTATTTCAAATAAGGTCATACTCACAGTTGCCAGGGATTTAATGTAGTAGGGGTATACTTTTTAGGCTACTATAGGAAAGCATCCTTCATCAGCCAGACTCCCTCACTCCCTGTGTCTAGTGGATCGTTAACTATGTTAGTCTGTTTACATTGCAGAATCCTTCCTGTCACCACTGTAGAAATTAGAAAATGTGAGCCCAAGTCAGGAACTCAATCTTGTACATATCTTCTAGTGTGAGGGGAGTGCATTGTATTTCATGTCATGTGGAAGAAATCAAAGAGGACACCAACTGATATGTTTAGAATGACTTTCACCATAACAAGAGTATCTAGACGACAGAGGCTGTTTATTTGTCCAAGTCCCCTTAGCTCTTCTACATATGTAGTTATGCCACATGCAAATAGGGAATTTGCTAGCTTCCAATCAGATGTGAACGTCTTGCCTAGCTTCTTTCCTGGTTCTCTGCCAAGATTCTCTTGCATATTGTTGATTCACAGGAGTAAATTAGGCATCTGTGTCTGATTCCCAGTCTTAATGGGTGGGCTTGCAGTTTTTCATATTAGATATGATAATAGCTGTAGGGTTTTCATATGTGCCTTTCATTTGGGTAAAGGAAGTTCCCATCTATTCCCAGTTTGTTGAGTGTTTTTCTTCCTTTTTTTTTTTTTCCAAGTTAGGGTCTTACTCTAGTCCAGGCTGACCTGGAATTCACTATGTAGTCTCAGGGTGGCCTTGAACTCATGGTGATCCTCCTACCTCTGCCTCCCAAGTGCTGGTATTAAAGGCGTGCGCCATCATGCCCAGCTGTTGAGTGTTTTTATCATGAAAATGTATTGGATTTTATCAAAGGTCTTTTCTCTATTAGTTGAGATGTGTTTTTCTTTTTCCTCCATTTTGTTAATGTGACTTGTTTGACTTTTGTATGCCAGACCTCCCTGGTAGTTTTAATCGTTAAAAATTGGGTCTACCTAGATCTCTGAATATGAACTCATTTGGAAATATCTTTGTAAATGTAATTAGTTGAGGCCCTAAACTCAATAACTGACATCCCTAGAAAAAGGCTGTGTAGAAACACACACAAACAGGGTAGATGGTTGTGTAAAATTGGAAGCAGAGGTTGAAGTTGCAGAGCAACCTCCAGAAGCTGGCACACTGTCCTGGACAAGATTCTAGATTCTTTCTGGGAACCTCTAGAAGGTGCTGGCCTAGTTTGTGTGTGTGTGTGTGTGTGTGTGTGTGTGTGTGTGTGTGTACACACACATGTGCACATGCGTGCTGTCATTTTGAGGTGTATGAGTGGAGGTCAGAAGACAACTTCTGGGTGGTGATCTGACCTCCTACCTCCTTGAGGCAGGGTCTCTCCTTGTTTACTGCTGCATTTTCTTAGGCTAGCTGGACTACAAACTTCTCAAATGTCTACTGTCTCCACCTCCCATCTCTGTCAGCATACTAGGATTACAGAAGACCACCACAGCTTCTGCTTTTAAAATGTGGAGTCTGGGGAGGATTGAACTCTAATACTCTGGCTTGAGCAGCAAGTGCTTTATCCACTGAACAATCTCACCAGCCTCTGAGATGATTTTTAATAAATTATTTTGTAATTTTTAAGTGACAGAGAATAGTTGTATATATTTACGGTATGCAACATGATGTTTGGAAACATGTATAAATTGTAGAATGGCTAAGTAAAGCCAAGAAATCTATACATAACTTCATATAATTTTGAGATAAAATAGTTTCAACTCTTTGCCACTTTCAGGTATGCACTACATTGTCGATGACTGTACTTACTGTGGGTACAGCAGGAACTTCAGATTCCTGACAGGGGCCTCTAAAGCCCTCCTCCTTTGAGTCCCTGCCTTTCTTTCTGATGACATCTCCTAGGTCCATGTGCTGGCTACATGATGCTCTTTCTTGTCACTTGCTAAAGCACATCCAGGGTCATCTCAAAACCTTTGTCTGTAACTCACCTAGCTTACCACTACCCATCATTCAGGCGACACTTTACAAGTCACCTTCTCAGGGAGCCCTTATGCTGGGATGCTCTGCACTTCCTCTTGTTGTGACCCTCGGAACAGGAATGGCTATCTCAGGGCTGTGAGATAGCGGGCTGGCTGACTGTCAAAATCACCTTTCCACAGACCAGCACTGTTCAAGGAAGTAATGGTAAGTGGCATTGTGCACTACATTAGAAACTTCTGACTCCATCATGGCTATAGAGTGAGAGCTTGTAAGCTGCTTTTCTGATCCTGTGCTTTGGAGGCAGGGCTTTAGCTTTATCCTACTGCATGTGAGCATCCTCTGGAGCTCAGGGTGGAGGTTGAGATTGGCGTCCAGCTGGAGTTGGCAGATGAGCAGAGGCCAAGCACAGAAATGCTGCCTGTGAAGCCCAAAGGACTCAGTAAAGGGAAGAGCACTCCAAATGGTGGGAGGAGACCCTAAGGGGGAAGGCGAGGGAGGGAGTGAGGAAGAGAGAAAGGGGGCTAGAGAGGGTAGAGATGTGCAGACTTTGCAGTGTGAACCTTTTTGTCCTTCTCAAGGCTGCTGTCCTTGGAACACTTCCTTGCTTGGCCTTCAGCAATCCTTGAACAGCTGGTTTGAAATCAAGGGAAGCTGAGGTCATTGCAATGGCATTTTCCCAAGGATATGTGAGTTTCTGTTTCCCGTAAGGGACGGTATGGTCCCACTCCACTGTTGTCAGCTTAGTGTCCCATTCACCAGCTCCTTTCTAGAACCTTTGTTTTTTTGTTTTTTTGGTTTTTTTTGCCCCTGTAAAGTGAAGTCTCCAGCAAGTTCTTATTTTCTAGAACTCTCCAAACCTCACCCCCTGCTCTTTCCAGATTATCAGTGGGTCTTTTTCTCACTCTCTTTTCCTTGTGTCTCAGATCTCCAGATGCCTGTTCCCGAGCTGACATGCTGTGAATTTTTTATGATCATTGTCCTGTATGTATTTTTAAAACCAGTTCACAGACAGCAGACTGTCTTTAAATGTGTGCTCTGGGTTCATTCCAATTCTTAGTGAACACTTTTTCTGTGCCGACATGCTTGATAGCCTCGAGATAGACCCAAGTTCACCACTTTGTGCTGGTTCTCCCCCCTTGGACATCCATTGTCACTGATTCCTCTGCATAGCTTGCAGTTTGCTACAAAGTGATTCCTAGTGAGGTCTTCCCTGCCTGGTTCTCATGGTTACTTTTCTCATGCCCATACCCTGGACTGGTGAATGTCCAGAACAAAACACTTATAGTATGCAGGCTAGGGCCACTCCAGATTCATGGACTCCAGCCTTAAGTGAACACTTAGTTCTTCTGGGTAGTCCCTCTTAAGTTTTCCCAACTTGCTGTTTCTCCATTCTCCATGAGGGTCATTTCAACCCCTGTACAGGCACATGACTCTGCCTGCCCTTCTTTCTCAATGGCTGCCTTTGCTTCTTTACAGAGGACATGCTGTCAGTCAGGAACTGCCTCCCTCCCCTACCTGCCTTCTCTTGTAATGGAAGAGCTAGCCCTCTTTTTCCTCCCTACCCTCGGCTGCCTCTTCAGGGACCTTACTCATTCAGTCCTATTCTCTTTCCCTCTCTTTCCCTCTTTTTTCAGTCTCTCCATCCTCCTCTTCTTCCTCCTCTCCTTTATTTTCCCTCTCCTTTATATTCCCTAAATATTGGCCTTAAGGCTCCTGGCCGACATGTCTCTCTTCACATTATACACTGTTCTAGAATACCATGCAGCATGCCTCTGGCTTCCACTGTCATCCATACATATGCCAGTGGCTTCCATGTTGATGTTCCCAGTTCAGACCTCTCCTGTGAGCTCCACACCTGTATACTCTGCTTGTAAACACCTTACAGCATCATTTGATCCTTACTATACTAAAAACCCAACTATCTTCCCCCAGAGAATCTGCTCCTTCTCCAGTAGTTTCTCAGGTTTCCTAGCCCAGAATCACAGGTGTCACCTATCACACCCACTTTCATTGGTCCAAACTGCCACTGTGACATGCCTTTTAAATATCTCTGTCCTCCTTCCTTCAGCCAGATGGTTGCCCATCTTAGTGCTTGTCTACCTGCACCCTCCTCTAGTTCCTTCTTCCCAGTGTAACCTGATCCCTCTACTGTCTGTCCTTCTTCACTCATGCCATCAACCCCATCATGCTCTCTGGCCTCATTCATCATTCTTACTGCTGGCCTAGCATTCTCCATGCTGAGTTTCTCATCATCATGTCAGCAATCCAGGTCCTTGCCCATCTCTATGGCTCTTCTGCACAAACCCTTGGGTGTACTTGTCCTTCCTCCCTGGTTTGTGATTTCTTTCCTTCTGCAACTCCTGTGTTCTCCTGGGACAGAGACACCATAGTGCTATGCTGCCCTTAACCCTTCTCTCCTCACCAAGGTGAATCCATCTTGTAGCATCAGCACTTCCTTCCATTTTATAAGTGACTATCCCATTGGCACATAGACCCTATTCTCTATTCTCTTTGTCCATCTATCTGTCAATGGACATTTGGACTGCTCTCCTGTTTGGCTGTTGTGATTTGTTCTGCTGTGAACATTTGTGTGCCAGTTTTTCTTTAAATACCTGTTCTGCAGTCTTTGTCATATATGCTCAGGAATAGAATAACGAGATTCTATGGTAATTCTGTGTTAACTTCTTACAGAACCATCAAATTGTCTTCCACAGCAGCTGTAGCATTTTACATTCTCAGCATCATTGTATCTGAGTTCCAGGTACTCTGCATGCATCCTCATCGCAAATGTGTTTTGAATGTTGACCTCTTTAAAATTTATAAGCTAATTACTGACCAGGTTTTATTATGAGATCACTATGGGTAAAGCATATTCCACTTTTTGTTACATTTATATTTTACTTAAATTGCTAAGACAAAGTTCATGGTTTAAAAACTCCAAATTGTTTTATTTTACAGAAATTGTATGGTAATATATGGTAGTATAACTATTTCTATTCAGATCGATGGCACTGATGGAAGGAACCTTTTGAAGTCTAATTCTCCTTGATTATAGGCAGTTTAAAACCCGGTAATGAAACAGTGGTTTAAAGAAGATTATTAAGCCATGAATTGTGTCCCCGTTAGAAGATGTGTTGCAGTCCTAACTAATAGTGCCTAAGAATGTGATCGTATTTTGAAATAGAATCCTTACCAAGTTGAACTGAGGTTGTATTGGAGTAATTCTGAGTAATAGCAGTCTGTATAAGAGGATGAGAAGCAGACACAGAGAGGGGAGAAGGCCAAACGTGGAGGTGGAAACAGTATATTTTCAAGTCCTGAGTCTATGAAGCTTGTAATGCCCAAGGTACAAGCATCTGGGGGAGGGGCAAGAAGAATCCTCTCTGGGATGGCTGCCCTTGTCAATGTGATTACAATCATCTCTGGGCAAGCCTGGAATTTTTCCAGAGAGGTTTAACAGGAGGGAAGACCTACCCTGAATTGTGCACCATCCCTGACTGAATAAAAAGGGACAAAGGAGAAAGCAAGCTGAGAACCAGCATTCCTCTCTGCTTCCTGACCATGAACCCAATATGCCCAATCACCTCAAGCTCCTGCTTTCATGATGGACTGCACACTCAAACTGTGAGTTGTTATCAACCATTCCTCTCATAAGTTCCTTGTGCAACATATTTTTGTCACAGTTTTTAAGAGTAACTAATCCATCTCGCCTAGACAGAGGCTTCTAATCTAAGGAAGCCTCGCCTAGTAACACCTTCAGCCTTGAGAACATCGATGCACGAATGGCAGAACATTACACTGAGATGATACAGTTCTGCTCTTTCATGCTGCCCTATTGGTAGTACTTTGTTCTGACAGCTCTTGGAAAATCATGCAAGGATATAGGAGGTTTATTAACAAGGGAATTTATTGATTCTTTGTAGTCTATAGATCCCATTAGAAACAATAGAAAAGTGAACTCATGGCAATCCTCCTACCTCTGCCTCCCGAGTGCTGGGATTAAAGACGTGCGCCACCATGTCCAGCTGGCACATGCCTTTAATCCCAGCATTCAGACAGAAGTAGAAGGACTGCTGTGAGTTTGAGGCTACCCTGAGACTACATAGTGAATTCCAGGTCAGCCTGGCCTACGGTGAGACCCTACCTTGAAAAACCAAACACTGAAAAAGAAAAGTTAATTCCAGGGCCTGGAGAAATGGCTCAGTGATTAAAGATGCTTGCTTATAAAATTTGATGTCCTGGGTTTGATTTCCCCAGTACTCATGTAAAGCCAGAAGCACAAAGTTGTGCATGAGTCTGGGTTGTTTAGTGGCACAAGGCAGCCCTGGTGTACCCATGTTCTCTCTCTCTCTCTCTCTCTCTCTCTCTCTCTCTCTCTCTTCTCTCTCCTTCCTTCTCTCCCTCCCTTCTTCTGCCTTCTCCCTTCCCCTTCTCCCTCCCTCCATCTCCTTGCAAATAAATAATAAGAATATTGTTAAAAGTTAATTCCAAGGGCTGGAGAGAT
>PVHP010037537.1:0-17367 GCA_004024765.1 Zapus hudsonius
CCTAAGCCCACCCCAAACAACATACCTCCAACAAGGTTCCAATTCCAAAATTACCATCAGCGGGGGATCACACATTCAAACATATAAGTTTATGAGGGGACACTTGAATTAAACCACCACATTTCACCCCTGGTCCCCATAAACTGATAACCATCCATGATATAAAATGCAATGCATCCAGTCCAACTTTAAAAGTCCCCATAGTTTTTATCAATCCCAATGCTATTCAAACATCCCTATAGTACAAGGTCTTTTAACTGAGCTGAAAAAAACAAAAACAAAAACACGATGTCACAGAATAAATATTCACACAGCAAAAGATGGCATTGGGCATAAAAAAGAAAGGTTGAACCAATACAAGTTTTAAGACAAGGCAAACATTAAATTCTATAACTCTAAGTCCCACAATTCTAACCAGTGACAAGTCTCCAAGTCTGATAATTCTAACAGTGAGGAGTTTCTGGGGTTCCAGTTTCAACCCTCCAGCTCAGCTGTTCATAGGTAGGTATATTCTCCATCTGTTGTCAGCAGCTCTCCTTTGCAGCCATCCCATAATCCTGTCACTGCAACCAACGGTTCATCCTCATGGCTCCATTGGGTCTCTAAGCAGGTAATCCAACAAGCCTGCTTCATACTGCCATGGCCATTTCTAAAGCACAAAACCACATGGCACATCCAATGACTCTCTCTTTCCTGCATTTGATATATACTTCATAACTCCATATGAAGCAGGTGGGCTACCAATTTGTTAATCCAGGGGGGAGTAAATAAAAGAGGTTAGAGAGAGGGGGAAAATATATAGTAAAATAGTGAGAACACAGAGTTGACTGGATGGTAATATATATATATATATATATATATATATATATATATATATATATATATATATATATATCTGAAAATCTGAGTAGTATACAAACATAAAGAAAACCCTAATCAAATATGTATGTATGATGGTAGGGAAAATGCTGGCATGAGCATAAGGTGGACATCACCTCCTGGCCAACATCAGATGGACAATAGCAACAGGAGAGTGTGCCAAGCGCTGGAAAGGGGAGGCTGGTTATAATACCCATAAGCCTGCCTCCAACAACAGACATCTAACAAGGTTCCAATTCCAAAATTCCCATCAGCTGGGGATCAAGCATTCAGAACACATAAGTTTTTGGGGAATCTGAAACAAACCAGCAAAAGGGGTGAGCCACCATGCTTGTCTTTCAAAAGGTTATGTTTCTTCAAAAATATTCAAAATGAACTCATTTTGTCATAGGAACTTACGAGAGATCAAAAACTCAAATATAAGACTCAGAGGAAGCATGAGAGTAAAGTTTTACTACAGTGGATTGGACAATGATTTCTTGGGTAAGATACCAAAAACACAGGTAATAAAAGAAACAATAGACTGTTCTACATCAAAGATAAGAAAATAATAGGTATGCAAACTGAGAAAAGGAGGAAAATTTTCCTTATTTATGACATATCTTATATGCAGAAAACCTTAAAAATTTTATTAAAACCTGTTAGAACTAATAAATGATTTCAGAAAAGTTTCAGAATAAAAACCAGCATATGAAATCATTTGATTTTTCACATGTTAACAATACACATATAAAAGGAAATTAAGGAGAAAATTAGTTCAATTATAAAAGCATCAAGAAGGAATAAGTACTTCAGAATAACTCTAAGGAGGTGAAAGACTCATATGCTGAAAATTATAGAACATTTCTGAAAGAAATTAAAGAAGAAATAAATAATGGAATAGCATTGCTGATTCCTGGATTAAAGAATTATTAAAATGCCAATGCTACTCAAAGAAATCTACAAAGTCAACGCAACCCCTATAAAGCCCAAATGGTAATAAATAAATACATCCTAAATTTCATATGAAAATTCAAGAAGCCTCAAGTAGCCAAAATGATCTTGAAACAGAACAAAGGTGGAGATATCATCTTTACTAATTTTTATCTTATTTTAAAACAATAATAATCAAAATATATTCTGGTATAAAACCAATGAAGAACTGCAAAATAAACCCATGCATATGTATATAGTCAGGTGAATTTTTTTTTTTTTTTTGCCAAGAACGCCAAAACCAATAATTGAAGAAAAGAAGTTCTCTTTATAAACATTTTTGGGAGAATCAGATACTTATATGCAGAAGAATAAAGCTAGATCTTTACATGGTTGGAAATGAAGTTGAACCATACACAACATTCACTTTATGAGAGATCAAAAACCCAAATATAAGACTCAGAGGAAGCATGAGAGTAAAGTTTTACTACAGTGGATTGGATAATGATTTCTTGGGTAAGATACCAAAAACACAGGTAATAAAAGAAACAATAGACTGTTCTACATCAAGATATTGAACTTCTTTGCATCAGAAAAAAAAAGCAGAGTACAATGCAAACTACAGAATGGATAAAATATTTTTTCAACTAGATCTCCAATGAATGGTTGATATTTAAAATATATAAATAAGTACAATTCAATAGTGGAAAACCCAACATCTTGACTTAGAAAAGAGGAAAAGGACTTTAAAAGGTATTTCTTTGAAGAAAATGTACAAATGAACATGAAAAGATAAGATACTCGAGTATTATTGGCCATTAGGGAAATGAAAATCTAAACCACAATGAAATAGTGCCTTATGCATTAGTGTGTCTGCTCTTGAAAGAAAAATACCATAGAAAATAAGAAATGTTACAAATGTTAGCTAGGTGAGTAGAAATTAAAATACTCATAATGGGAATGTCAAAAAAGACAGTCATTATGAAAAACTGAAAATTTCTCAAAAACTAAAGAATGGGACAGCCATTGATTCAGCAATCCCATGGATACATACCCCAAACAATTGAAAGTCGAATAGTCACGCTCATCACAGAATTCTTTCCAGTTGCCAAAAGTTACTTTTAATTAATGGATGAATGGATATGCCATCTATAGATAGATATACAAAGTGTGTCATATACATACAATTTACTATAACTTGGTCTTTAAAAGAATTCTGACACATGGGCTATAATGTGGATGTGTTAGATTTTTCATTGCTAACACAACAACTTAAGGGAAGAAAGATTAATTTGCCTGCTGTGCTTGACCATCATGGTGTGGAAGCATGTGGACAAGGTAGTTCTTCACCTCAAGGTGGCTAGGAAGTGGGAAACAAGACAGAGCAAGTGACAAGATGCCCTTCCCCTACCCCATGGTCCACTCCAGTGACCTACTTCATTCAGCTAAGCTCTACCTCTGAGATTTTTCAACAGGCCTCCAAATAGCTCCACCTCTGGGGACCAAGCCTTCAATGTATAAGACTTTTGGGAGGATTCCTCATATTCACACCATAGTCATGGATACTATACTACATGAAGCAAATCAGTTACAGAAAGACAAATACTGTCTGACTCCATTTATATGAGGGAGAAAGATGCATCAGTTACTTCCTCATTGCCGGGAAAAATTATACTCAACCAGAAGCAGTTTTAGGAGGGAAAGGGTTTATTTTCAGTTTACAGTTTCAGAGGGTAGAGTCTATCATGGTGGGGAATGCATGGAAGCTGGTATCACACTGTCATATTAGCATGGAGGAAGTAAAGAGTGATGAATGATGAATATTCAGCATGTTTTCTCTTTTTTATACCATCCAGGAACCCAGCCCATGGTTTTTCTACCTTAATTAATCTAATCAACAAAACCCCTCAAGTATGACCTGAGATGTATTCCTATAATAATTTTAAATCTTTGAAGTCAACAACCAGAGACTTACCAGCACACAAGAGCAGTCTACTTCTTAGAGACAGAAAGTAGAATGGGGGTTGCTAGAGGTCACGGGGAATGGACATGGAGCTTCATTTTTGTAAGGTAAAAGCATCCTGGAACTAAGACTATGGTGATGACTGCCCAGCAATGTGAATGGACTTAATGTCTATGAAATGTGCACTTAGAAATGGTTGAGGTGGTAATGTTATGTGTCTTTTATATATAAAATAATTTAGAATTAACTTGGATTAAGTGCAAATGTAAATTATAATTAACATCAGATTTTAAACTAAAAGCAAACTTTTCCCACTTAAATTTAAAATGTTAAATGTTAATATTATAAAACGATTTGCATTTCCATATAACATGTCCTTCTTCTATGCCAATAGAAGTTAAGCATGTTACATTTCAGAAGTATTATGTATGCCTAGACTGACACTCAAATTTTAAGGCATACAAATTGTTTAATATTGCAAATACTAAATAATGCAAAACAGCGCATTGCCCAGCTGTTGTAAACACCATGCTAATTCATGAATACCTTTGGAACCACAAATAGGAACATGAGGAGCACAAAGAAGTTAGAACAAATTCAATGCTTCTGGGAAACAATACCTCATTATGCAAGATCCATGGCTTCCATGCCCTCAGAGAGGGAAGCTTGGGTAAAACAACAGGCTTGCCTTTTCCTCTTGAGCATGAGTCTTCCCCCAGCTCTGACGCAGTGTCTGTCTTCACAGCATATGGACACAGTCTTCTCTCAAAGGAAGCCCCTGAGGAGTGACCTCCACACTCTAAATGCTGTTAGCCTGAAAATGCTTGCTCAGTTTGAGTCACTCTGTGCTGGTCCCTGAGTGCCAGCTTCCTGGGGTCTTGGGTAGGACCCCTCTGTACTCAACCAAAGTGTAGCAGTGTTCAGATCTCACTTTCTATTTCTTTAAATGCAAGATGCACCAAGCAAACTGCATCTCTCCACACAGCAAACACTATGAGGGCCACCATTGGGAAAATTTTTCTGTTTGAAGATGATATTATGATTGAATTTTCTTGATTTTAGTCAGTTCTATGGCTTTGAGAAATTTATAGGCTGTGTACCTAAGCCTTCTCATCTCTAAATGGGTATTAAAATAAGGATCTACCTCATTGCATTGGGTGAGGATTAACTGAGCAAATGCTTCTAAGATTCTTAGCAGAATTAGTCCAGGGTGGGTACTGGGGATAATGGTGATGATTTGGGGGCAAGGTAGAGATGCAGAGACAAGTTGAGCTTGGAAAGTCAAGGCTGGTTGATACTTAGAATGAAGAGAGCTGATTGGGTCAGGGGTTGACTTCATCATCAAAGCATAAAAGACCATCAAACTTGTACATAATTATGTGGCCAGTTGAACAGGCCTGGAATGAGCAGCAATGATATTAAGAATGCCAGACATCAGTTGCAACAGTGGTGTAGTCACTGGTAAAGTGTCCATTCCACAGTAAATAATAACCTTCCACCCATGATCAAGCACGCAGCTCTAGTTTAACTCAACAGGCTACAAAAAGGCATGACGGCAAGATGAGAGTTAATGGGGAAGAAAGAGTTAATAGGAAAGGTTGGGGATAAGAGAGGGTAATGGGAGAAATAAGATCAAAATATAATAAATACATGAATGAAAATGTCAAAAGTGAAAAAATAAAAAAAATTAGAAATAAAAGAATGCCAGATTTTCCTTAAGAATTTGTGCACTCTTAGGAAATGCTGCAAACAGAAATATTTATGTCAAGTTTCAAGAATGCAAGGAAATTCTAATACCCAGGGGGAAAGATCTTTGCTTGGAGTTGAGAAGTAGATTGACTAAAAGATCTGAATCCATGAGAGCTGAGTTCATCTGTCTCCTTTTATGAAGGAAACTTCATTAACCTTTGCCTCCTAACCTTGTTTTGGTTAATTGTGGAGCATGTCAGGGAGAGGGGAAAAACAAACAAACTTCAAAGGAAATTTCTTTCTGCTCTGAAAACAGTGTTGGGTTTTCTGGTTTAACAGAGAATTGTGAAGTAAGCATGCATCATTAATTTATATGCCAGAAACCTTCTTCACTTCAAATGGCAATTAGTGATAACATTTCAGTCTCCGTGTTGTGATGAGATTTTTTATGCTAATCATCACATATATGTGAATTGATCATTTGGGCACAGTTAGAGAAGATCTGTATTTCATGAGATAGATATAGATATCAAGATCTGGTAGATATTTACTCATGGTAAATGGGAAGCATCTTAAATTATTATGAAAGGAGCATACAGAGAAAATAGGACTCTGTGGCAGGGTAATGCATGCAGTGTAGATGCAGGGGAATTTTCCAAACACTCTTGATGTCATTAGTCTAATTTTTATGAATAACGTGCAACACTTGGGGGAACTCCAACTCCAAATCACTCACACACATACTGGGATCCTCAGAACCCACATCTCAACAACAATAAGGACAAAACCAGCAGTAGACCTTCTTGCCCTCGGATCCACTCCTTTCTGGTTATAACATTCTCCCAATTCATCTTCTGCAATATTTCAAGGGGTTTCCCTTCTCAATGTGCACTTAAGTCTATTCAGCCAAATGAGTCAGAAAAGCAGCTTGACCTTAGCAGCTGCGTGCACAGGAACACGCCTCCAGTTGGGTGGTAGACCACTTAGCACATGAAGAGCTCCTTTTGTATCATTTGATGGAAAATAGGAGAATCACAAATTAAAATGCCCATTGCTACGCATACTCAATAGCACATACCAGGCTCCAAGTCAGCCCGTTCAACCTTAGCAATTACAAGCAGGTGGATTGTCATGAAAAAAAAATGGGATACTCTTCTTTCCTATTCCTTCTCTCCTTTTTTCTTTTTCCAACTGCCACTTTCTTTTTCATTGCTCATCTACTATTTGTGCTACTGACACCACAACTTTCCAGTACACCCATTCATATTGTCCCACCATTTTAATCCCTCTGGACCTCCACAGTCTGGAATCCAGAAAAAGCCCAGATGGAATATTGACCATTTCTGCTATCATCCGGGACAATATAATCAGTATTATTATTATTATTATTATTTTGGCCAAAGAAACAGACAACTTTATGGGAAGAGGCAAAGAGGTTAAGGTCATTTTGCAAAGGTCTCAGACACACAACACAGTGGAATGAAGGCAAGGTGGGTGAAGTGTCTGGCTTCCCAGAGAAGCTAGGTAGGTTCTGCGAGTTATAGAGGTGGTTTGTAGGGTAAAAAATGGCTACCTAATAGACAGGTGGGAAATGGAGAGAGATTTTTATGATGGTTTCCACAACATTTCAAAATTGCTCTAAAGCTTAAAAGTCTTGAATGAGTGGGGAGGTGACGGTAGCCAGCAGAGAGTATAAAGTGGAAGTTCCATTGGGCTCCACCCTCTGAAGGGATCTGAAGTTGTGGCTCAGAGCTGACAGGCTGAAAGCACAGTAGAGCCCATGTCCCAGGAGGTGGAGCTCATAAGCGTAATGACATTTCTATGAAAAATCTTCTCGACTAGTTTTGAAGAAAACGAAAGATTGTCAAAAGGACAGAAAAACTTCATCTTCTGAAGTAACAAGAGGCAGGCAATTAGTGCACAAGTTTTTACAGAGAAATATAAATAAAACTAGACACAAATGGTTTTCTAATTTATACGTTTCTGACTTTACAGTAGTTTGAAAGTGATAATCATTCTGTTGAAATCATTCCTTAAGTTTTGAGCTTTTCCCAGGATGGCCATTTATAGCATAACCTTCTCTCAGGACTGGGCAGCTGAAGCTCCCTGGAAGCCATGTCCTCACAGGGTCAAGTAGCCAAAGCTGGAGTACACTGTTTTGACTTGTGATCTTCAGTAGGTTCAATTAAATTCATTTCAAACTTATGATGAGTTTATTTGAATGTAGCCTTACAAAAAGTCCATAGGTATCTAATCTATTCTTTCTAGAAAATAACCCTTGAAATTCAAGAATTATTACTACATAGTCGGCTATGGTAGTTGTGATGGTTAGGTTTTGTTGTCAAGTTGATCTTTTTAATAATCTTGGGTGGGTCTCTGATGTTGTTCACAGGAAGACAGCCCTCCCAGTAGGGGGCAAGTTGTAAGGAAGCTCAAGGAAGCTAGAAATGAACATCCCTTCCTGGGAGGGCAGTGCAGGAAGGAAATTCCAGAGACTCAGGAAGCCAACAAGTATGGGATAGTGTTGTAAGACCCCACCCTAAGGCTATATAAAAAGGAAAGAAATCTCTGTCTCTCCCTGCAGTCAAATGCTCTACTACTGAGCTATACCCCCGTCTCTGTCTCTCCCTGACTCCTTGCCTGCCTGGCTGCTGGTGCTTGTCATGAATTAGAACAAAGCTTCCCCAGTCTTCCAGCCTGGACTGAAGACCAGTGGCTCCCGAGGAAGCCCTTAGGCCTTCAGTGCTGGGTTAGGATTGCTGAGGCATCCAGCCATGTGCGGCTACAGGTCTCTTGACTCTTGGGCTTGCAGACTGCAATAGTGGGACTGCTGTGAGCTAATTTAATAAATTTATTTATTTTTATTATTATTCATTCTGTTTGTTCTGTTTCTCTAGAGAACCCTTACTAATACAATAGTGAATTCCTGTAAGCTCAGCACTTAGGAGCCTGAGGAAGACTATAAATTTGAGGACAGCCTGAACTACATAGTAAGACTCTGTCTCAACACAAGCTGTGGTCATAGGATGATGAGAAATCAAGCTGAAGTCAGATAGAAGCCATCATCCTGCCAGTTAGCTGTCATAGTGCTAGAAGGCTCTATGTGAGCTGTTGGGGGATCAAAGCCATCTATAGTCTGAATAAGCAGTGGATCTTGCAAGCTACAAAATCAACCAGCTGGACAAGACGTACCCATGGATCCAATAGCAGCACATAAGTTATGGATATAACATGATTGGACATGAGGTCCTGAAATTCATGTCTGATACTGAGATCTGTGTCAAAAGCCTTTGGTTTAGAAGATCATAAACCCCAGAGGGAACTTTCAGTGTTTTAGTTATTTTTTTATTATTTTGCTGAACAGAGACATTATGCCCATCAAAAAGCCTCCTAAATATACATGTTTAGGCCCTTTGGTTAATACTATTGTCACCTTTGGATAGAGAACTTTCCTTTTCAATAGATGGCTGAGGATATCAGGGAGATTAGGGAGACCTGGGACTCATGAAATGACAACAAGAAGAGAAAGCCTAGTGTTTATCACTAATCATCTCTGTCACGTCCGCCATGGCTGAGGAAACATGGCAGAGGAGGTACAGGAAAGATATAATCCTTCTCTCACTGCTAGCCAAACACTGAGGAGACTCAGAACTCATCAAAATAAGAAATGAGGGGCTGTCCAGAGCTCAACACTAGACACGATATCTATCAAAAGCTCCAAGGCTCAGGGAACATTACAGAAGCGGGTGTGGAAAGAAGGTAAGAACCACTGGGTGGGAAGGCATGCTTTGAGGGGTTGTCCTCCGACATGAGCTGATTGGAGCATTCATGACCCTGCCATGGTTTCTGATACCCCCACAAGACCTGCAGTGTTCTGAGCCCATCAACATTTTGGCACAGAGGATGGAGGAGGACAAAATAAATGAGACAACCAAACAGAAGAAGGACTGCCTTGGAAGAGGAGGGTCCTCAATAGATGGGAGCTGGGGAGAGGGTCCAATAGAGAGAACTAGGATGGGAACATGATTACATTAGAGTATGTCCATTCCAAGACTGGAACCAAGTAATAAGAAAAGAACGAGTCACAATGCTCTAAATGTAAAAAAAAAAAAAAAAAAGTAGGCACGTAATTAGACAAAATTAGTGACCTAACATAAACTTCTAACCAAGTAAGTACAATGAACAGACTTTGTACATGAAGCAAGAATCCAAATAAAATATATGAAACAAGAGTTTTCAAAACACCTGACATCAGGAAATGAAGAGTAACCATATTCAGAGAGTAAATGCACTTGAGATGAGTCATGAGGGTCCCTAGTATATTCCTTGATACACTTCCCATCAGCATTGGTGCAGGTAAGGGAAGCCCAGGTGGAGACCATCATGAGTTGAGAGGAATCTGAGCAACCATGGAGGCCAAGAGAGCTGGAGCTCATGGAACACTGTCTTGGAGAAGACAGTACCACCCAGAGAACACCAAAGACCTGCAGAGGGTTCTCCATGGCACTCTCAGGTCTTCAGCACACTAATTGGTGGAGGAAACCATGAGAGGCTAGGGAGTGGTCTAGCTGAAAGGAAAAAAATGGTCATAGAGGAAACCTCATAATTCCCAAAGCATCAAGAGCAGTTGCTTTCTTGTTGCTAGACAAGTGCCAACCAGAAACAGTTTATAGAAGGAAATGGTTTATTTCAGTTTCAAGGGGAAGTTTCATCGTATGGAAAAAACATGGCAAGAACAAACAGCCAGACACCACATCTCCACAGCAGCAGAAAGGAAATAGTCTGAGAACTGAGTTTGGAGCTGGGCTATATTACCCCAAAGCCTGCCTCCAGTGACACACTGCAAAGCTTCTTCCAGCAAACATCCACTTCCCAAAGGCCCCACAATTTTTTTTTTCACATTGTCGCCAGCTGGGGACTAAATATTCAAAACACATGAGCCAATGGGAGTATTTCACTGAAACCACTGCAAGGACTGGATCCAGGTAGTTGGACAAACAGTCCTAGACTAAATGCTAGTGCGATGTACTTCATAGAGCTTAAGAATCCAAGTGCTTTGTTTATCAGTACAGCAGAATCAGCGAGTGTGTGTCTTTTGGGTTGAGTTGGAAGAGACTATTTTTCATGATCATTGTTAATCAGTCAAACGATCTCCTTATGGTTTTCAAGGGAAATTATTAATTGTGGGTCACTGAGTGGTCTCTATCTGATTTCACTTTTGACCACTTGAATCCTTTTGTGAAGAGAATGGTGCCCTCTAAGCATGATCTGTATTTGTCATATTTCCTGCCTGGCCTTCTCCTTCCTGGTATTCTTTTAATTCTTCAACTGAATTAGTCTTATTTGTTTTGCTTTTCATTTGTATCATTGCTTCTTACAAACTGCTTATCTTCATTCTGCAAGTTTTGATGGGTATATGTTATTATTCAGTCACAAACATTTTAATTTTGGTTATGATTTCTTCTCTAGTCATTTTTTTGGGGAAGGCATGTGTTTGTGTATGGTTGTATGTGTATGGGCACATACGTGTGTGGGTGCCAGAGGTTGATGTTGGGTGTTCTTCTCAGTCACTCTCCATCTTAGCTTTTGAGAGAGGGTCACTCACTGTACCTAGAGCTCACTGATTTAGCTAGGTTATCTGGAGTTGCAGGTGTACATCACCATGCTCAGTATTTTGTGTGGGCTCCAGAGATCCAAACTCAGATCTTCATGCTTTTGTGGCAAGTACTATACCCATTGAGCCATCTCTTCATGAATCCTTATTAAGTCATTTATTTCTCAGTTTTAGTTGATCAGTGGTTTGAATGTAAAACGTCCCCTAGAGGCTCATGTGTTTGAACACTTGTTTGTTGGCTGGCAGGACTGTTTGGGAAGGTTGTGGAACCTTATGAACCTTAGGAGGTGGAGCCTTAATGGATGAAGTAGGTCACTGAGGGCATTCCTTGAAGTTTTGGAGTTCGATCCCACTTCTAATTCTGCTTCCTGCCTGCAAATTTAATGAGCAGATTCCCTGCTCCTGCAACCATGCCTACTCTGCCATCATGGACTATATCCCCTCAAAATGTAAGCCAAAAATAAACTCCTTTTTTTCTTTAAGTTGCTTCTGGTTAGATTTTTTTCACAATGAGGAAATAACTAATACAGTGACATTCTGGTCACTGATAATATCAAATTTGTTGATTTTCCCCCCTCATTTCCTTTGTTGTGTGTGTGGGGAAGTTGCTTTGGTCTTAAGCATCTACCTCTATTTTTGTGATTACCTTAGAGAATTTAACATGAATATTTAACTTAACAAGTGAGAAAATATCTTTATTCTCTTGTAGGGCAACACAAGGACCTTAGGATATTAATTCTAATAACTGTCCTTCATGTTCATATGCTGTTCTAATCAGATATTGTCTTTTCATCTTGCTATCTTTTCAAACACTACATTATTGTTGTTTTAGTTACTCTATATTTGTTTAAAACAATTGCTACTTTTTCCTGTCAATTTCTCTAAAGCTGGCAGGTTGAGATGGTCATTTAGGATGATGAGCCAAATTAAAAGTGACAATTAAGCCTTAATTGTCACTTACTGAGACTGTATACATGAACGATAAGAAAAATGATAAAAGTAACACTTTCCAACTTCATAGAAACTGTGAATGATACATTTTGTTTATAAATGTTAAAGGCACTGTTATTTATCTAGGGATAGATTCTAGTACCAATTCGGGATTATATATTCTTGACTTGTTCTCCAAAATGGTACATTTCTTTCTTATCGACATAAAATCTCCATTTCATGTAAAAATACATATAAAATAAAAGTGCACAAATTAGACAGCCACCTGCCTTGATTTATTCAATCACATCACAATTATGTAATAATTTCTCTACTCCTTCCATAGCATAACATACAAACCTGGTCTTCTTACATTAATTTAATGTTCATAAATGAGCACATAACATCAGAGTCCTTTCAAAGATTTACTCTGTTTATTTTCAAGCTGAAAATAGTATTTTAAAAAAGTGGTATAAAGAAATGTCTGTGTTATGATCCTACCTTATGTTGATTCTTTGAGGTAATGACAATCATCCTTAGTGTAGAAGCAGTTTGAAAAGTATCAAGAAAAGAGAATAATAGAAAACAGGAACAAAGTGATGCATTGGATAGCACTATTTCGTGAGGTTGGAGTTTCTGAAGCTGTGCAGCCAGGATTCCTGGCTAGAAGATTCCTCGCTCTCCTTAGGACCTGGGCAGCATTTCTTCCATGTCGGCAACGACGTACGAGACAACAGCCCAAACTGCAGCTGCAACGTTCATCTGCTTTGGATCCATGACAGTCATGGTGTCTCCGTGGGAATGATGGAAGGCAAAGTACTTAGCTAAGTCGTCTTGCAGACTGGCTCCTGGGGGAAGAAGAGAGGGACAGTTCTGAGCAGGGTATTTTGAATAGCTGTTCAGAAACCATTGCTACCATCACCCCTTCCCTTTCGCCTGCTCCTATTACTGGTTACAGAGACAGAATGATTACCAACTCAGGCTCTCCTGCAAGAAGAAATGGACACAGGACAGTATTTTGGCCATGAGGCTGTGGGAAGGTTCTAGGGATGCCTTTACATTGCTGACAGACAATTGGGAAAATGTCCTTTACACTCAAGGTAGGTGAGCAGATGCCAGCTGCAAGGCAAAGAAAGCTTCGCGCTCAAGTTAGCAGAGTGGAAAGAGAGGATTCGGAACTTGGAAAGTAATGATAAGCCCTGAGCAAGTTCAGCAACACCCACTTCCTGAGATGTGAGGGAGGACGAGCTTTCTTGTGTGTTCACCCATCCTCATAGTGATAAAAGGACAGAATCTTCATTGTATCCGCAAGATTTCAACTGCTGTACTTTTCTGCAGAATAAGAAATTCCTCTGCTCCAATTTTCCTCCTTGAATCATTCATTTACTTCCTGCGGTCATAAAGTCCCTAGCAACCTTCAAGGGCACCCGAAGGAACCTGCCTCACTTAAAAGCCTCCTCACTTTTCACTAGTTGTTGCCTTGAATTCTGAATAGCCTCCGTGAACCGTCCCAATTCATTCTCAAGCGCTTACTTTGGCCATCTTGTGGATTCTAGCTTCTTTCTAGCCCTTGACAGCTGGATTGATTTCTTTTGAAATGCAAGACACATTCTGAAGACTACAGAATGTCTATCGCTGAAAATGATGATATGCAGAGTACATGTATGCCTATAATTCAATGCAAACAAAGGTACTTCCAGTCCCCTTGAAGGCCAAGGTTTCATTCTTCCTTCTCCATTGAAGATCCTCCCCTTCTCCCAAAGATAACCACAGTACCATTCTGCTGATGTGCTTGCTAATCACTTCTTGTTTGTCTTTATACTTTTACCAAACACACACAAATTATCACTATAATATTGTCAGCTTTTGAAACATATACTTCAGATGCCTTTCTGCATCTTTTAATTCACATATTTTTCAACATTTGGTATTGCCAAAACAATTTTTGCTAATCTGGTGAGTGTGAAACAACATAATCTTAAAGTTATTAATGGGATCAATTGAACGTGTGTTCGTAGATGAAGTTTTTGATCATTTTTGTTCTCAGTTAATTTGTTTATTTTGGTGTTCATATGTTTTTTATAGTCATCTCCTGTTGGTATTAAGTTTGTATATATCACTTTCCCATTTGTGGCTCATCTCTGTCTAGTGTGCATGTCTGATGAACAAATGTTCTTACTTTTCATTTACTTGAATTTGCAAATCATTTCATTTGTGATTTGTACCATGAATGTTTTATTTAGAAAATACATCCCTGCCTTAAAGATGTTCTCCTATGTTTTATTCTAAAATATGTGAGGTAGCCAGGTGGTGGCACACCCATTGAATCCCAGCACTGGGATGGAAGAGAGGTAGAAGGATCACTGTGAGTTTGAGGCTAGTCTGGACGTACAGAGTGAGTTCCCGGTTAGCCTGAGCTATAGTGAGACCCCACCGTTAGCCTGAGCTATAGTGAGACCCCACCTAGGAAAAAACAAATAAGTAAATTAAATTAAATACATGAAGTGTAGGTTTCTGTTCTTACTTTTCAGTTGTTTAGAAAAATTAACAACACTATATTTTTTCCTCACTAATCTGCAGTATGCAAGTCTCCATATCTCAAGTGATAGCTGTGTGGGCTGATTCGGCCACAGCACCCTCGTGATCTGTGTGCTAATAGCAGACCATCTCCACTGCTACTGCTTTCCGACCTTGAGGTCTGGTGGGCCTGGTCCCCTCCTTGTCTTTCCTTCTATTTTTGGATTTTATCTTCAGAACTATATTAGCCTATATAAAAATTTGGGGAGCATCTTATAACTTTTTGTTAGGATATTGTGGTATTGTTCATGAAGATGGTATGTTGATAAGTGCTTTTATTTATTTAAGTGTTCTGTGATATCTTTAAAATTCATAGTACAGACTTGAATACCTTTTGGTAGTTTTCTTTCCTTGATGGATTCAGCCTTTTGATGCTATTATAAATACACACACACACACACACTCAAATTGCCTTTTGCGGCTTTGGCTATCCAATTTTAGTAGCAAGATATATGTGTTACATTCTGGAGTAGCTTATGTAAGTTTAGATTTATTTCCTAGTTATTTTGTCAAACTTTTTATTAAACCACCCAAGTCTAATGTTCTCTTTTATGGCAACAGTTTTAAGTAATATTTCAATTTTGTGTGTGTGGGCATGGGGCTATTTTGGTCTTGTGTTTCTTCTTAAATGAACTTTGGAAATTACCTTTTGCTAGGAATTTGCAAGCGTTTTCCAAATATTCAAACTACCAGAAGAAGTTATCAATAATATCCTGTAATTTATTTATTTCTTTCATTTACTTCTTTATTTTGAAGCAGGGTCTCTCTCAAGCCCAGACTGACTTGAAACGCACTGTGTAGCCCCAGACTGGCCTTGAACTCCTGGCAATCATCCCACCTCAGCCTCCAAGTGCTGGGATTAAAGGTGTGCACCACCACGATGAGACCTGATTTTATTTTTGATAGTGCCAGCTACATCCCAGTGAGCTCTGTTTTTATACTTCCCATGACTTATTCTCTCTATTGTTTTCATCAGTCTTGGGAGCAGTTTTTCATGTCATTTGTCTTTCAAAGAACAAAATGACCACAAGTTGGAGCTTTTGGAATACTTTCTTTCATTGACTTCTGCTCTTAGATTCCTAATTTCCCTTCTTCCTCTTTCTTTGGGTTTGTTTTCTGTTTTCTAACTCCAGTTGAATGTTCGGTTTATTGCTTTGCAGAATTCCTTTGTCTCACTTGCGCAGCAAAGCGACAACCTGCCCTTTAAAATTGCTTTAGCTTTTCCATCAGTTCTGGCCAGCGCTTCCGCAACTCTGCAGTTTTCAGTTTTAACTTCTAGTCTGACTTTGTCAACAACTTGTGCATTATAATGAACATTCTCAATTTTCAAAAATATCATGTTTCCTTACTGTTTTATTATTAACTTCTAATTTACCTATTATACAAGGTGGGCTATATGGTAAAAATTCTTTGAATTCTGCTGAGATTTGCTCCATGACCTATTACACTATTCTTTCTTCATAAATGCTCCATGCATACTACTTGAAATAAATGTATGTTCTGGGTTTGTCCAGTAGACCAGGCTTGTTATTTGAGTTCTTCATGCGTTTAGCTCCTTATTACACATTGCATGTCGGATGGTTCAATTTGGGTAGGTATAGGTAAAAATGCCCATCTGGGATTTTTGGATGTTTTTTGTTCTTGTGGTTCTAGCAGTTCCTTATCTTACATATTTCAAAGTTAGGCTTTTAGGCGCACATAAATTTAGAACCCTATCTTCCTGCAAATTGAAATTTTATTAATATGTAGCTGTTCTCTTCAAATGCAGTAATGTTTTTTGTCTAGTAACAGCTGCTTCCTTCGGCAGAGGATTACACTGGTCTGCCTTGCCATCATCGTATGTTTGTGGGCTTCTTTAATACGTAGTTGAGTTTTCAAATCTGGTCTGACATTGGAGTTACAGCAGGAGAGCACCATCCATTTGTGGAGATTGTGAGTGTTATTCACTTGGACTCATTTATACTGTCCGAGTTTATACTCTTTGCTCATTGCATTTTCCATTTCTTTTTTTTTTTTTGACTCCTTTTGGGTTGACTTCCCCTCCCCCAATATTATTCCTTCTTCTCATGCTGTGCCCACTATTCTCATTTAGAAGCTACATACATTATTTCTATTTGGTCAGTGGAGTTCTTAGAAATTATAGGTTATATCCGGGCATGGTGGCATATGCCTTTAACCCCAGCATGCAGGAGGCAGAGACAGGAGGATTGCCAGGAGTCCAAAGTCCCAGATCAGCCTTGGTTAGAATGAGACCCTACCTCAAAAAGAAAGAAAGAAAGAAAGAAAGAAAGAAAGAAAGAAAGAAAGAAAGAAAGAAAGAGATTATCAGTTACATATTTGTACTGATGAATATAAAGAGTGTGATATATTGCAAAAACATACCAGGGCTCCATGTTATGTACCTACCCAAGAAGAACTCTCTGTTCCTTCAAACCAGGCCCTAGGCAAAGAGGCATTGGCAGATAGCTGCTAGGTTTCAGATAGCTCGTTCCCTGGAGATATTATTTTTTAATTCCTACTACTGAGAATTTCTTTATTTTCCCTCTTGCTATGCCAGACAATTACTGTTTTATCCAATCATTATTTGGAGGAGGAAGAGGAATATTTTTATGAACTTTTGATAACTGCGTTGGTTTTCTTCCCCTCATTCCTGTACTGTGGGTTAGATGTGGTCATTGTTCCAGGATCTCCATCACCTTAGATGTTGCTTAGATTCTCTCTACTGTGACCCAAGTTTAAAAACTTCCTACAAAGATTTATCTTACCTAGTCCCCCAAGTCCACTGCTCTGGAGTGGAGTTCAA
>PVHP010037538.1:0-17320 GCA_004024765.1 Zapus hudsonius
CTAAGTCCCCCTCTGAGAAGAAGCCCTCTCCCCTTCCCCCCTCCACGGGGCCACAGCCCACCTTCGCCAGCCTGGGAAGAAAGCAGACAGAGGCGGTCATGGGTCTCGGTGCTGTAAGAATGCCAAGTGCATCTGGACTGCGGACCCGGGGGAGAGCTGGTGCTCTTCTGCAGCGGCAAGGTGAGCGACCTGCAGGTTCACACGCGTTCCGGCTCTTTGCACACCCAGGAACTCCAGCCACCCCCTCTCCGCCCTGGCCCAGACGGGGGAGGGGAGCACGGGGGGATTTGACTTCTTTTAGGGGGGCGGCTGGTAAGGCACAAAGGGTCCCGGGATAACGTCGCGTCCTGGCATCTACTCACGCCAGGCATCTTTTAAATCTCGAGCCCGCCCCTCAGGGCTCCATCCCCCCGCCCGCCGCGCGCTCATCCTGCCTCCGAGCCCCCCACCCCGAGGGTCCCCCGTTCCGGGTGGTCCCTTCCGAGGCGCGGCCGCCGAAAGCGGGCCCGCTCGTTCCACCCCGCTCCGCCAGGCCTACCGCCTCCGCGGCCTCGATTCGGTGCCCACCTCGCCGTCGCTGGCCTCCTGCAGAAGGCGGCGTGGGGCATCCTGGGAACTGTAGTCCGAGGCTGGCTCACTGACCGGCCGAGCCACGGAAGGCGCTGGAAAGAACTACATTTCCCAGAGGACCTGGCGGCAGCGGCTCGCCCTGGCCCGGGGCATCTGTTGGCTGCACCGCACGTTGCTAGGAGCGTCTCAACGCCGCTGCTGTGCAGCGTGGGGACGTCCGTGGACTCTGGCGGGGACCGGGAGGGATGCCTCGCGCTCTCAGGACTCGCTGATCACTGTGAGCAACATCCTAGGCTGCAGAGATGGCTCAGCAGTTAGGGAGTTCGAGTCCCCGGTGCCCACGTAAAACCAGATGCACTAAAAGGGCACATGCATCCGGAGTTCACGCGTGCCCATACTCTCTAAATAAATAAATAAATAAAATTTATTATAAATATATAATAAAATATAAAAATATATTAATATAAATAAAATAAAATTTATTATTAAAAAAAAAAGAAAAAGAAAACCCAACATCCTCAGTCAACAAAGACATAGCTGAGCACACACCTGTAATCCCAGCAAGGCTGAGTCTGGAAGACTTGACTTCTAGGCCATCATGGATTTCATCACGAGTTTGAGACCAGCCTGGGCTACATAGCTGTGTCTCAAAACAAAACGACACATACATAGCACATTTTCTTAGTTGTACTTATTATGGAGCTTATGAAGGGGTTATTCCATTTCACAGAAGAACGTAGTGGCTTGGCTTCTTTCAGCCCAAGCAGAGTTGGCAGGTCAGCTATGTCTGGAATTTGCAAGCTCTGGACCCAAACTCCTATCCCCACTTGCAAAGGAGGGAAAGGTAGTAAAACATGCTAAACTATGCTGTCAGGTAGAAACTAAAGGAAACAAGATATTTAGCAGCTAGAAGTCAGCAGTTAATCCTGAAGATCACTGTGCCACCTTTAAAAAATACTTGAAGCCGGGCGTGGTGGTGCACGCAGCAGAGGTAGGAGGATCGCTGTGAGTTCGAGGCCACCCTGAGATTACATAGTAAATTCCAGGTCAGCCTGGGCTACAGTGAGACCCTACCTTGAAAAACCAAAACCAAGCAAACAAAAACCTTGAAAGTCAACAGTATCATATCAAAATAATTTAGCTTTACAAGTTGTTCAGAGCCCAAATCCACATGGCTCAGTGCTCCTGGTTACTAACATTTTGTACTGTCATTTGCTCTTATTTGTTAAACAGCTTTTAATTGCTATTTTCCTTTTCTACCTAAACATTAGTCGTCGTAAATGCAAAGAAAATCTGGTATAATATTTTTCCTTTTGCATTGCAAATTTGAACTTTTACTTATTGACAATTTCATATATGAAAATAATGTATTTTGATCACATTCACTCCCATTGCCCTCAATTATTTCCCACACTTTTTTTTTTTTTCTCCAAGGTAGGGTCTCACTCTAGCCCAGGCTGACCTGGAATTCACTATGTAGTCTCAGGGTGGCCTCGAACTCATGACGATCCTCCTACCTCTGCCTCCTGAGTGCTGGGATTAAAGGTGCATGCCACCACGCACAGCTACTTTAAAAAAAAAAAAATATATATATATATATATATATATATATATATATATATATATATATATATATATATATTTGTATATATATTTGGTTTTTTTCGAGGTAGGGTTTCGCTCTAGTCCAGGCTGACCTGGAATTCACTATGTAGTCTCAGGGTGGCCTTGAACTCACCTCTGCCTCCCGAGTGCTGGCATGCATGCCCGGCGTGTTTCAAGGTTTTGCTTCGGGTGTTTTCATGTCAGTGCTGACATGTGTGTGCCATGCAAATGAATGGAGGTCAGAGGACAATTTTCGGGTTGGTTCTCATCTGTCCACCTCATTTGAGGTGGGTGAAGTTCTTTGCTTCACTCGCTGTGAAATCATGAATATCAAGGCCATTTTGTGTCTGGAAATTTGCATTGTAAGTAGTCAGGCATGTATTCCTTCCTGTGGAGCAGGCCTTCAGTCCAATTAGAGAGCGATTGATTTCCTGCACAATAGTGTCACTATTGCCCCAGTAGGCACATTTGGCCTGGCTGGCCAGTCTTAAGGTTGTTCACCACTGTTGATAGCTTTTTCCAGGTTTCTGTCAGCTGGTTAGCAGGGTTTCCAGCTTAGCTCCAGCTTGATTTCTCAGTGACCTGCAGCCCAATTTGGTGGGCAACCAAGAGCCTTGGCAATGGCCTGTAATGTTTTGGGAGCCTCAGGATCCTCCCTGGCCAACAACTCACTAGATGGTATCCCATCCCTGGCATTGAAATTTTTCTAGTAATAATCTATGGCTTTGGGTGTGCCATTATTCTAAACCTCTTAAATTTTGACTTACCCCACAAAAAAAATTTTTTTTGACTTACCTTCCTCCCACCCCTCCTTTACTCAATCCCTTCACCTGACCACTCATTAGGCCATTGTATCCCTAGTAATCTGTTCATTTACTTATATATACAATACCCTTCCCTTAAGTCCCTCCCTTATAGCCTGTCTAGCTCTCTTGCCTCTACTGCTGACTTTTACTTCAACTCACATACAAGTCTAAACATTTGTAGCTAGGTCCCACATACGAGAGAGAACATGCAGTGCTCGGCTTTCTGGGCCTGATGTTAACCTCATTTATTATAATCCTTTCCAGATCCATCCATTTCCCTGCAAATTTCATTTTTTGCTATTTTTTGAAGCCAACCTGGGATATAGAATAAGATGCTGTCTCAATTATCAACCCCCTTCAATATATGCATGACTTCTTTTGGAGTTGACTTACTTTTTTTTTAATTTAACATTTTTTTTTATTGTCCATAATGAGTTATTTAGTGGGCAAACAATGAGTTGTTATCCCCAATTCCCCAATGCCTCCCCTCCCCATCCCCAATCAACTGGATAATTTCCTCCGTGGGCCGTCTGGATCAGTCCTTGTGGCAGGGGACCATGGATAGCCTAGTATTCAGCCCGGCTCTCCTGGCCCAACTGTGTTGTTACTGAGGGGTGCCATGCCTCTGAATAGTCTCCCCCACCACGGCTGTCACAATCTTTCTGCCCCCTCTTCTGCTCAGTTCCCTGAGTCGTGGTGGGTATTAAGGCTGCTTTAATGTTGTGAGCTTAGGGGTTTTTTATGTCGAAAATCGTTGGTTTCTGTCTCACTGGGTTACCCTGTGTTGATTGAATGGCTGTGGCTGTGGGTCCCTTGTTCATCCTGTCATTCTCTGCGGGGTTCCATATGGAACTGTGGTGGCTCATCTCTTGCCAGGACCTCAGCTATCTGCCTGTGGGACTTACTTTTTAAAAACTTTTTATTGATAGCTTCCATAGTTAGACCATAAACGATTATGATTCCCTCCCCACCCTCCCCCATATTATTCCCCCCTCTCAATTAGTCTCTGTTCTGTTTCGGTGTCATCATCTTTTCCTCTCATTATGTGTAGGGATTATCAGGCACTGTGAAATCATGAATATCAAGGCCATTTTGTGTCTGGAAGTTTGCATTGTAGGCAGTCCTCCCCTTCCTTTGGCTCTTACAATCTTTCCTCCACCTCTTCCACAATAGATCCTGAGCCTCAGGAAGTGTGGTAGAGATGTCCTAGTACTGAACACTCCATTGTCATTTCTTCTCAGCACTGTGGTGTCTTTTTGTCTTTTGCATTATGCCAGTAGTCACTGCCTTCAGAAAAAGAGAAGCTTCTCCAGCCAAGAGAGAGAGGAGCACTATTCTTTTTATGTATATGCATGATTTTTGAGACAGGGTCTCATAAAATCCAGGCTCATCTTTCACTTGTTATGTAGCCAAGGCTGGTCTTGAACTCCTAATCCTCCTTTCTCCACCTCCCAAGTGCTGGGATTACAGCTATATTTATGGCATATTCTTTTTCAGGAATACAAATCAGTGAGGTTTTACTCTACCATTTTTCTCAATGATTACATTGAGAAAACTTCAAAACATTTCAATGTTAATAAAACACTAGTATAAAATGTTAGTTTCCTTAAAAATATTTTATTTCAAAGGAAAGAGAGGAGAGAATGTGCATGCCAGGACTTCTAGCTTCTGTGCATGAACTTCAGATGCATGCGCCACTTTGCATATCTGACTTTATGTGGGTCTTGGGGAATTGAACCCAGCTGTTAGGTTTTGCAGGCAAGCGCCTTAACCCCTGATCCATTTCTCAGCCCAAATTCCTTTTTTTTTATTGTCCATGAGTTACTTTTTATTGTCCATTCTCAGCCCAAATTATTTCTATTTTTAAGTTTTGTGTGTGCACTCTGTCAATGGACAACTTTAAGGTCTGTTCTTGCCTATTCACATTTAAAAATATTTGTGTGTGTAGAGATACTATGGGCATGCCAGGGTCTCTTGCTGTGCAAACTCCAGATGTATGTGGCACTTTACCACTTTATGTGGCTTTACATGGGTACTTGGGAATCCAATCTGGGCTTACAGGTTTTGCAAGCAAGTGCCTTTGACCACTGAGCCATTTCCCCAGCCCTGTTCACTATTTTTTGGCAGGATTTTTCTCTCTGGATTCTGGGATTTCAGAAGCCTGTCACAGTTTTTAACATATATAGATTTTTTTTTTTGGTTTGTTTGTTTGTTTGATGGTAAAGTTTTGCTCTAGCCTAGGCTGACCTGGAACTCACTCTGTAGTCCCAGGCTGGCCTTGAACTCAGTGATCCTCCTGTCTCCCAAGTGCTAGGATTAAAGATGTGTGCTACCAAGTTGGCTTTTCAAATATTTATTTGCAAGGGGAGGAAGGGAGGGAGGGAGGGAGGGAGGGAGGGAGAGAGAGAGAATGGGCACACCTTTAGCCACTGCAAATGAACTCCAGATGCAAGCACTACTTTGTGCATTGGACTTAACAGGGTACTCGGGAATTGAACCCAGGTTGTTAGGCTTTGCAGGTAAGTGCCTTAACTGCCGAGCCATCTCTCTACCCCCCAGTATTTTTTATATTTACCTATTTTCAAGCAGAGAGGTAGAGAGAATGGGTGCACCAGGGCCTCTAGCATGGAACTCCACATGCATGTGCCACTTTTCACATCAGGCTTTATGTGGGTACTGGGGAATCGAACTGGGGTTGTTAGGCTTTGCAGGAAAGCGCCCTAACTGCTGTGTCTTGTCTCTAGGCCCTTTCTTCAATATTTTATTTATTTGAGAGAGAGACAGAGGCAGACAAAGAGAATTAGCATGTGTAGGGGCTTTTAGCCTAGAGAGGAAAAAGTACTGTTTGCAGAACACTGTGATTCTGCTGACACTAGGGGTGCTGAGAACAGTGCCTCTTTTCACATGTATGTGGCACTTTACCATTTCATGTGGCTTTACATGGGTACTTGGGAATCCAAGTACCCATGTAAAAAGAAAGTGGTATCTCTTTCTGCTTCAGAACACATACTAGGGAAGTCTGGTATTCATGTGTAGCCTCAAGGTATTAGCCAAGCCGTCCCTTACTTTTGTGATAAGGAAGTTGCTGCCTGCTCTGTATTACGCACATCTTTATCTGTATAAGCTGTATATGCTTAACCATCCTAATAAAAGCTCTGCAGATGCTGGCCTCTGGTCTGCTGAATGGATAATGCCAGGAGTTCCCTAGTTCTGACCATCCCATCTTGGCACCAGTTATTTAGGACCTGCAAGTTTCAGTTGGCACCAGCAGATGGCACCAACCAGTATTGCCACCGCAATGAACCCTAGATGCATGGGCCACTTTGTGCCTCTGGCATTATATGGGTACTGGGGAATCAAACCCAGGCTATCAGACTTTATAAGAGAGCACCTTTAACCGCAGAGCCATCTCTCCAGCCCAGCTTTTAATGTGGAGTCTGGCAACAATCAAACACAGGTACTCAGGCTTGAACAGCAAACGCTTTACCCATGGAAGCATCTCCATAGCCCCAAATGTCAGATTAAAAAAAATAAAACTTGCTAGGTGTAGTGGAGCATGCCTTTGGACCCAGCACATGGGAAGCAAAAGTAGGAGGATCGCCACAAGTTGGAGGCCGCTCTGAGACTACATAGTGAATTCCAGGTCAGCCTCAGCTAGAGTGAGACCTTACCTGGAAAAACTAAAACAAAAACAAAACTAAAATGTTGGGTCCAAGGTGGCTCTGTAGTGTAAGGCTAACATCTTCAAAAGTGCATGTTAGACCCCAGAACCATGCAGCTGGATTAAACCGGTTAGTTCAAACACCATCAGATGCTGCCTGCAAATATTTATCTATGAAGACAATAAACACAAATTTAGAAATAAAGTCTATATTTAACACATCAATATTAAGTCATTTATTTATTTTCCAGAAGATGAACTACTATCAGTAGAAACCCATATTAATGACACAGTGCTAATCTTAACATAATTATCAACTAGTTGTCCCAGAGGAAAGATTAAGGCTCATGTCTACAGATTTTTTTTCTGAAATCTAGAAGTCTCTTCCTAACAGCTCCCCAAAATAGATTTTATGTCAGGTCCCAACACAGAAATTATTTCCACTGAATTTTATCCTATTCTAAGAAGTGATTTCTATAACAACTGATTTAATGAGGCAGATGTTATAGTTAACGGCTTAAAAATGAATTGACAGATTACAATTGTTACATATTAGCCAGGCATGGTGACGCACACCCATAATCCCAGCATGTGGGAAGCTGAGGGTCAAGAGTTGAAGGCCATTCTGGGCTGCACAGCAAGTGCCAGGCTAGCCTGGGCTACATAATGAGACCCTGTCTCAAAAACAAAAATACACCAAAACAAGGCGTATTTTCAACCTCAAACATAGAATTATGTTTGAATTAGACTAAAAAGAGACAGTTTAGCAACCCAGGTAAAGCTACTGAAGACATTCAACAGTAAGAAACAGAATCTATGCAACTGCCACTTATCCGTTAGCCATGGCTTCAACAATTATATTTTCTGAGCCCAAAATTAGAATATATGGGTACAAAGGGCTTTTGTGTGCTCTGGGTGGAAGAGGTAATCTGAGCAATGTTTTTACCTTCTTAATGCCAATACTTTAGCAACCACCAAGCATTTTAATGGCATATGACAAGATGACAGAATATTTAAAATCTAGATTGTTTTAGGAAATCTTTTTATGGCCACAATGACAAGTGTTGTGCTGAGGGCTCCCTACCCTTACTCTAAGAAGGAACAGTTACTGTCTCTTCCCCCTTTGCTCAACACCTCTTCAGGTGAGCACGAGAGAGGAAGGAAATCACACAGCACTGACAGGTCTCAGCAATGGCCCAAAGCCATACGCAGAAACAACAGGAGTCACGGTGCTGACAGAGAGTGCCGAAGGTGTCCAGTGGTTGGAAACACTCATAAGAAGATTAGGTAGGAACAACACGTCTGCTGAGGAGGGAGGGAGGGAAGCAGGCAGACAGACACTTCATTTGGGTTTCTGGGTTTCTTGCCCCCAGCCCCTCATCACACCTGTTTTTAGCCAGGTTCCATGGTTGGAGTAGCAGGTCATTTAGCAAAATACTTTTGCTTAAAAACACATAGCCAGTGATTAGCAATTTAATGTGAAAATAAGTACTTAATAGTTAAATTTTGTTAATTATCAAACTCATGGCCTACTGGGATTAGCAGCATCACAAATGAAGTTATGTGCAGCTCTGAAGCTTTTTCTGAATGCTTAACAAGTCTCTTTCAGTGTTAATTGCACTTAAAACACATTGATTTCTTTTCATTTAATCTCTGAAATCTGTTCATTTTTCTTCATTTACAAAAAGAGAAAAAGGGTTAATCCATCATTTTGCTGTATAGGTATATAAATATGAGAAAGATCCCACGCAGATTTGTGCATAGAACAGCTTTCTGCTGTTCTCTTGAGGAAATTCAACTTGTCCTTAGGACACTCAGAGCTTGGACTGCAATGGCTTCAGGTGCTTATAGTAAGACTCGTGGACCTGAAGAGGAAGGGCAGAATCGTCAGTCAAGAGCCTCCATGGAGAGACTGCACTTTTAACTGAGAACCACATTGAAGGAATTGGTATGTAAGGAGATGAGGCCTTGCTTTGTTAACTAGATTGCTCTTGAACTCTTGGGCCTGAGCAATCCTCCACAGGTCCTCTGAGCAGCTGGCACTACACAAATGTGTCATATTTGGTGGCCCAAAGAAGTCCCCCCCTTGCTTTTTTTCTTTTTTCGAGGTAGGGTCTCACTCTAGCCCAGGCTGACTTGGATTTCACTCTGTAGTGACATGTTCTGAGTGTGGTGGTGCCTACCTGTAATCATGTAATCTCAGCACATGAGAAGTTGAGGTAGGACTACTGTAAGTTTAAGGCAGGCATGGGCTATGAAGCATATACAAGGCCAGCAAGGGATACAGAGTAAGAATAAGACTATGTGTAAAAAAAAAAAAAAAAAAAACCCACCACCACCAAATCCCCAAAACAGCTGTTGGGGGACACGCCTGCACTTGGGAGATGGAGACATGAAGATCAGAAGTTTAGGGTATTATTTGGCTACATGAGATCCTATCTCAAAAATCAAAACCATGTGCTGGAGAGATGGCTCAGTGGTTAAAGGCACTTGTTTGCAAAGTCTGACAACCCAGGTTTGATTCCCCAGAACCCATGTAAAGACAGAGAGCCAGATATACAAAGTGACACATTTCTGGAGTTCATTTGCAGTGGCAGGAGGCGCTGGAGTACACATACACATTCTCTTTCCCAAATAAACAAACGAAAATATTTAAAAAAATCAAAACCAAGCAGGTGTGGTGATGCACACCTTTGATCCCAGCACTCAGGAGGCAAAGGTAGGAGAATTGCTGTAAGTTTGAGGCCAGCCTGAGATGACATAGTGAGTTCTAGGTCAGCCTGGGCTAGAGCGAGACCCTACCTTGAACCCCCACCACACACACAATTGAAACCAAAATCAAACCAAACCAACAAGCAACTAGCTAACTAAATGAAAAAGTGAAAGAAAAAACTAAATGGGGAAACCTAGACACTAGTTTGGAATTTCTTTGTAGATCTTTAACAAGAGGCATATATCTAGGTTCCCCCACCACACCTGGTTTGGTATTTCATGACATTAATTATTGCTAGTTTGGTCAGGAGTGGTATTGGTCTTATGGCTGTTTTTATAAAAAGCCCATTTACTTTAGAGGTACATATTGAAATACTGATGAATAAAACTGAATTGCTTTTTTCTAGATAATCCGTAGACAGTGGGAGATGGAGAAGGGGACAGAGCTGAGGGGTGCAGATGAAAGACAGCGCCACGATCTGACAGACCTGGGGACCCACCAGTGTATGAGGATATTCTATTTTCGTGTATGTTTAAAGATGTTTAGTTGTTAAATATTTAAAGAACCTGACACTATTTACCACAGAAACAATCAGCTCCTTTCTAACCTTGCTGTGCAAATAAAGTCACTGTCAGAAGCAGGTGCAGTGTTCCAGAACTCTCTCAAAGAGCCACTTTCCAGCAGCTTTTCCTGACCACAGGAGGCTGGAGCCTGGCTTGGTGGCAGGGTGCTTGCCTTGTATGTAGAAGGCTCTGGGTTCTGTCACCAGCATCACAAAAATTCAACAAAAAATTGAGAAGGTAGAAAGACTTGTACAGACCTCTGTTTTGTTCAGCGGGGATTTCTTGGCCCACTCAAACAAGTTTTCATACACATTTCCATCATAACGGCCAAGAACAGAGCCAAGTGTCATATCCTTAAAATCAAAGGCGTCAACCAAAGCAACAGCGTTGGGGCGGATCACAGCTAGCAGCTCCCTTATGCGCTGGTTCACCTGCATCATCTGAGAGCCCATCAGGATGTTCCCCTGAGAGAAACCCACAAATTAATTAATAAAAATATGCGTAGATATTTATATACACAAAACTATCAATAATTACTTTCTTTTTAAAAATATTAATTTATTTGCAAGGAGAGAGAGAGAGAGAGAGAGAGAGAGAGAGAGAGAGAGAGAGAGAGAGAGAGAGAATGAGAATGGACACACCAGGGCCTCTAGCTGTTGCAAACATATTCCAGATCCATGTACCGCTCTGTGCATCTGGCTTTACATGGGTGCTGGGACATAAACCTGGGTTGGCAGGCTTTGCAGGCAAGTGCCTTAACCACTGAACAATCTCTCCAGCCCAATTACCTTCTTTTTTTTTTTTGGGGGGGGGGGTTCAAGGTAGGGTCTTGCTCTAGTCCAGGCTACATCCTTTTTTTTGGTTTAACCTTCTTTTTAAAAACTTTTTTTTTTTTTTTTTTTTTTGCCAGGCGTGGTGGTGCATGCCTGTAATCCCAGCACTCGGGAGGCAGAGGTAGGAGGATTGACGTGAGTTCAAGGCCACCCTGAGACTACATAGTGAATGAGGTCAGCCTGGGCTAGAGGGAGATCCTACCTCAAAAAACAAAAAAACAAAACAAACAAACAACAAATATATATATATATATATATATACATATACATATTGAGAGTGGAGAGAGAAAACGTGCGCACCAGGGCCTCCTGCTGCGGCAAATGAACTCCAGATGCATTGCATGCACCACTTTGTACATCTGGCCTATGTGGGCACCCGAGCCATCAGGTTTTGCAAGCAAGTGTCTTTAGTCACTCAACCATCTCTCTAGCCCAACAATTACTTTCTTTATATATATATTTTTTATTTATTCATTTTCAATCAGAGAGAGAGAGAGAGAGAGAGAGAGAGAGAGAGAGAGAGAGAGAGAGAGAGAGAGATACCAGGGCCACCACCTTGTGGGTCTGGCTTATGTGGGTACTGGGGAATTGAACCCAGGGCCTAAGGCACTGGAGGCAAGTGCCTTAACCTCTGAGCCATCTCTCCAGCCCCCAACAATTACTTTCTTGACAACAAAAAAAGATTTTTGTTAAGAAAGTACTGACCTCAAGGAAATCTCCTGCTTTCTGGCTGATTCCATACAGAGCATATAAGAAACACAAATTTCTTAAGACAGCTTGGACGGCATTATCTTGAATTTCAGATACTTTTTCTAAAAATAGCTTGACTACCACATAGTGGCAATGAGCCTAGAGAGAGAGAAAATAGTGCAGTGTGGGAACCTTAGCAAGATGAGAGCAGTTGTTTATGTCTTAACTCCAATGTTTGTGGGGCTGAAGTAGGAAGTCTGCCATGAGTCCAAGGTCTGCTTGGGGTACAGAGTGAGTCACAGTTCATTATGGGCTACAGTGAGACCTTGTCTCAAACACAAAACAAAACCAAAGATAACCCCACCTCAATGGCCAGGGCAGCACTGACCTCACTTGCTCGGACAAGGTCCACAGAGGTTAGGTTCCAGGCTGTCTCCTT
The DNA here is from genome assembly GCA_004024765.1 of Zapus hudsonius. Lineage (NCBI taxonomy): Eukaryota > Metazoa > Chordata > Mammalia > Rodentia > Dipodidae > Zapus > Zapus hudsonius. Next base: position 11,881 of record PVHP010037538.1, read on the forward strand.
GCCTTTCCTGTGACTCAGTTCCGTCTGAAGGTTTTTTGCAGCAATTTCTACTAATCTATTTTAACATGACAGAAAAGTGAAGATCTGAGGAAATGCTTACAGTTTCCATGTCTTCCCTTGCTCACTCTCACACAGAAGGCCCTACAGCTGGGCCTTCCGCCCCCGAGGACATTCTCACCTGGCTGCACGAAGCTTATATGCTTCTGTCAGGCTGTCCAGGCTGTTGATGTCCACCATAGTTTGCCAGACGGCCACCTGCTGTGGTTGGATACGCTGACTGGGTAGGTCATTCAAGTAGGACACCATGCCACACACCAACTTCCCTGAGTGTACTTGGTCATAGCTTTTCATCAAAAACCTAAAAACCACCAGGACAGGTCTTTATAGTGACTCTACTCCTGAAATCACTTTCTGCCACATGATAAGCATTAATTGCTAGTCTGACTGCAAGATAAAATACTGAGTCAGAACCTAAGTGAAACTGTGTCTTTTCGGAACAAATATATATGCAAATAGAAATACACGTGACGAGGAGAGCTTGTTTGGAGGGTCTAGCAGGGGAGCACAGCTACTCGTATACCCTTGACTAAAAACTGGTCCTCCTCTATTTGGGGAAGGTCAACCTCTTCAACCGAGTGTGAGGCTTCGGGTGTACAAATATGTATCTGGTGAGGAGAAAGCCTGGCAACTGGATCTTGTGAAAAAGACTGCCAACAAGAAAAACCATAGATTCTCACCTGGCCATCTGTAGCATCATGACAGTGTTTTCTCCCTCGAATGTGCAGGCAGGGGTGAAAGTGACATAAATATTTGGAATGCCACTGCTATGAGAATAGCCATGCCCACCACAAGCCATCCGACATTCTTCAATCCCAGCGTTCACTATCCAGGTGGTGAAGGCCTTCAGCCCAGCAGTGAGGGCATGAAGCTAGGAGACAAGCACAGGCCATGAGGACATTTGCTTGGAATCCAACTTCTAAGAAAACACCCACCTCACCCACCCTCCTCTAACAGCACTGAGCACCTACACCAGTTGCCTGCATGTCACCTGACTGGTAGGAATTAGGAACACTCTCATACTACTTTCTTTTTTTTTTTTGGTTTTTCTTTTTTTAAAAAATATTTTATTTATTCATTTTTCAAGCAGAGATACAGAGATTGAGAGAGAGAAAGAGAGAGAGAGAGTGTACCAGAGCCACCACTTTGTGGGTTTGGCATATGTGGGTCCTGGGGAATTGAACCCGGGGCCTTAGGCACTGGAGGCAAGTGCCTTAACCGCTGAGCCATCTCTCCAGCCCATTTTTTGTTTTTTCGAGGTAGGGTCTTGCTATAGCCCAGGCTGACCTTGAATTCACTATTTCACTATGTAGTCTCAGGGTGGCCTCGAACTCACGGTGATCTTCCTACCTCTGCCTCCCGAGTGCTGGGATTAATGGCGTGTACCACCACGCCTGGCTTCTCATACTACTTTCTAAACTTTCTACTGTCAAAACAGTCACCTCTTTTTAGGTCTCTTTCTCCAAATGGCTGGATACTCATGGCACTTAACACTTCAAATTATATAATTCAAAGTCATATCCGGTCCATTTTCGATCAGAAATGTCTTAAGATTATTCTTTTTTTTTTTTTTTAAATATTTTATTTATTCATTTCCAAGCAGAGAAATACAGAGATAGAAAGAGAGAGAAAGAGAGAGAGAGCGCACCAGGGCCACCACCTTGTGGGTCTGGCTTATGTGGGTCCTGGGGAATTGAACCTGGGGCCTTAGGCACTGGAGGCAAGTGCCTTACCCGCTGAGCCATCTCTCCAGCCCCAAGATTATTCTTTTTAAGAAATCCCTGTTTCTAGTCTCTGCTGGTGTTTCCCAACAGGCAAACATAAGTCATCAGGGTGCCCACAAAGGAAGGAGAACAGCAGGTACCTCAGGCAGCTCACTCAGGTCCCCTTGGTTAATGTCCCCATTAACTCGATAATAGGTCTCTTTCATGTATTTCCCCACAAACTGGAAGGCATAGGCTGTGGCCAGGAGTGGAAACAGTTTATATTGCTGGGTTTGAAAATCCAAAATCTGTGGTTCTGGTTCACTAAATCAGAGAAGGAAGGAAAACTTGTGAGGCAATGTTCATACTGAGCACTCTGACAAGGTAACTCATTGAATCCTCCTGAAGACCCCGTGAGGTGGCTGTATTACTAGCTTCGTGTCACATACGGGAAATGGAGTTCTCTGGCTTCGTATGACCATGCCCTTACCCCTCCACATCCACCCGCCCATCTTTTAGCTGTGGACTTCCTATCTGGCCTAGTTTTTCGTATCTCATAGCAACACAGAACATCAAAGCTACTTAACCTCAGAGGAGGAAGAAGCTACAGAGATACCTAGCTTTGCAGGCAAGTGCCTAAACTGCCATAGCTCCAGGATTTTTATTTATTTATTTATTATTTTTTCAGGATTTTTATTCTTTTGAAGTAGGGTTTCATTATAGCCAAGGCTAACTTGGAACTCTCTATATAGCTCAGGCTAGTCTCAAACCCACACTGATCTTCCTACCTCAGCCTTCAGAGTGCTAGCACCATAACCATGTGTCACTTCCTGGCTCAAAGGAACTAAGTTTAATGCTACTTTTATCATATAATTTAGAGCTATTGACACTATTCTACTATATAATTTTCAAATAGCCTTTGTGGTTTTAGACATTTCATTTATATATATATCATTTATATATACACGTATTTTGTAGGTGGTTATGGACAAGGTCAGTAGAAGAGCACTTGCCTAGCAACAGTAGGGTCCTGGGCTAGACACAACCTCCCTAGGGGCTTTGTGATGGGCAAGGGTGCAGAGGAAAGTGGTGATTCTCATCTTTCCTCTAAACAGTAAGACCAGTTCACAGTCACCCCAGGGAATTTCCCGTGGCCAGAGCATCCTGTCCAACCACATTTGGGAATCCTGATATGGAACCGGTCAAAGCCAGCCCTTCAGCGCTGAGCCTATCTGAGACTCCATGCTCACCCTGGCTTGATTTCAGACTGGCGCCTCACGGAGCTGTATCGGATGGCAATGGTGCATGCCTTAGACAAAGACCGAGCTGCTTCTCCCACAAGGTAGGACCTGACGAACACCATGGTGCCGTAGGTCAGCTTATTGTTCAGGGGTTTCACATATGTGCCATCAGGTTTCACCTGAAATAACAACACAGGACTTAAACGTTTCTTTCTGTGAGTTGACAATCATCTCGCAGGGATCCTGGGCATGTGTCTGAAGTGCTTAGTTCTATTCCCTACTCTGCTGACCTACTCGATCATAAAAAATAGCTTTTTTTTTTTTTGGTTTTCTTTTTTTTTTTTCCATTTAGCTCAGGCTGGCCTTGAATTCACAATCTTTCTGCCTCTATCTCCAAGTGCATACAATAGCTGCTGGCTCTCAGCCTGGATTTTTTTTTTTTTTTTTTGTGGTTTTTCGAGGTAGGGTCTCACTTTGGCCCAGGCTGACCTGGAATTCACTATGTAGTCTCAGGGTGGCCTTGAACTCATGGTGATCCTCCTACCTCTGCATCCTGAGTGCTGGGATTAAAGGTATGTGCCACCATGCCCCGAAATCCCGGATTTTAATGGCCCTCCAGGTGATTCAAATAAATTTTAAGGCTTGAGAGCCATAGGTTTAGCAAGCTACTAAATTTTCACCTTTTTTTTTTTTTTTTTCCAGGTAGGGTCTCACTCTAGCCCAGGCTGACCAGGAACTCATTCTGTAGTCCGAGGCTGGCCTTGAACTCTACCTCTGCCTTCTGGGTGCTGGAAGTAAAGGTGTGAGCCACCACTCCCCGCTTACTTCACCTGTTTTTAACTTCTGCTTCACTATTCAAGTCTACTAACTTATTCTAAATTCACTGTTACAATAAAGGCAGGAGCACCCTGAGCAGAAGCACGTCACCTTCTATGTACAGACTCTTCTAGTTCATGGTCTGGCCACAGTGCTCACACTGGCACCCCTGCTCTTGTTTTCTACCTGAGTATACCTGGGAGCTGGTGTGGAGGCACATGCTTGTAATTCTAATACTTGGCAGACACTTTGGGCAGGAGGAATGCTTTCAGCTTTATGAGTTCAAGGCCAGCCTGGGGTACTCAGCAAAATAATGTTCTGAAAAATCCAAATCCAAAAATTAAAAAAATTAAGCCAGGCATAGTGGCCCACACCTAGCTTAATTTTTAAGTAGGAGGATCATCTGGAGTTTGAGGCCACCCTGAGACTACACAGACTACACAGGTCAGCCTGGGCTAGAGTGAGACTACCTCAAAAAAAAAAAAACAAAACAAAAACATATAAACAAAAATAAATAAAAAATATACCTGAGCATATTTCATCAGCATGTTTTCTCTGGGAATACGATAATTATCCATTTTCAGGAAGCCATTATCCATCTCTTCATAACCAAATTTGGGACCAATGTCTCCAATAGTAATACCTACCACAGACAACAGGAAAGATAGTGATATTTATGCTCTTGAATTCCTTTCCGTCATTTCTTTGGTGTGTCTTGTGGTTGTGTTTAAATTTTATCTTGGCATTAGATGAACAATTCTTACCAGGCAAGGGCTTGTGGGTCCCAATTTCACGAAGAGGTACAATGAAGGCGTGCAGTCCATAGTTCTTTCCCTGTGTGATGAGCTGGGCAAGAACTACTGCATGATTGGAAGTCTTCCCGACTGCACCACCAAGGAGAATAGGAGACACATGAGCAGATGTTCCTGTCCCACTATGTAGCCCAAGACTGCCTCGAACTCGCTATGTAGCCAAGGATAACATTGAATTCCTAGTCCTCCTGCTTCTGACTCCCAAGTACGTGTTAGGATCTCACGTCTATGCCACCATGCCTGGCCTTGTTCTTGCTGTTTTTGTTTGTTTCGAGGTAGGGTCTCCCTCTAGTCCAGGCTGACCTGAAATTCACTTTATAGTCTCAGGCTGGCCTTGAACTGATAGAGATCCTCCTACCTCTGCCTCCTGATTAAATACTGGGATTTTAAGGTGTGTGCCACCATGCCCAGTTTTTTCTTGCATTATTTATTTATTTTTGTTTATTTGCAAGGACAGAGAGAGAGAAATTGAGAGAGAGAGAGAGAGAGAGAGAGAGAGAGAGAGAGAGAGAGAGAGAGAATGGATACACCAGGACCTCTAGACATTGCAAACAAACTACACATGCATGTGCCACTTTGTGCATCTGGCTTTACGTGGGTAATCAAACCCAGGTTGTTAGGCTTTGCAGGAAAGTGCCTTAACCACTGAACCATCTCTCCAGTCCCTCTTCTTGCATTTTTAAATAGTGGAAACAAAAGAGTAGACAAAGTGTGTTAAATTTAGCATGAACCAGGGCGATAAAGTGTATCTAGAAAACCTTTTTTCAGATAGTTTTATACTTAGCTTCTGGAAAAAAAAGTCATTTGAGCC
>PVHP010037539.1:0-17329 GCA_004024765.1 Zapus hudsonius
AGGAAATAAACAGGAAACTGCTTAGCAAGGTGGAGGGGTGGAGCAGATGGCTGGAGGCCAGAGGGTGGAGGGGAGGGGCTACGAAGGAGCCCTGAAGGAACCGGTGAAACAGAAAGGAAATAAACAGGAAACTGCTTAGCAAGGTGGAGGGGTGGAGCAGATGGCTGGAGGCCAGAGGGTGGAGGGGAGGGGCTACGAAGGAGCCCTGAAGGAACCGGTGAAACAGAAAGGAAATAAACAGGAAACTGCTTAGCAAGGTGGAGGGGTGGAGCAGATGGCTGGAGGCCGGAGGGTGGAGGGGAGGGGCTACGAAGGAGCCCTGGTGGAATGGGTGAAATAGAAAGGAAATAAACAAGAAACTGTGTAGCAAGCGGGAGGGGCACAGCAGACATGCTAGAGGCTGGAGGGCAGGGGGAGGGGCTACATACAGAGGCTGATGAAGAAAAAATATTAATATAAAGAATAAAATAAAAAGAAAACAACAAAAAGTAGAAAAAGAAAGATACGTTAGTGCCCGGGAGGTGCGGGATAGACAGAGGGCGGGAGGGTGGGGAAAGCTGCCGAAGGAAAGCCTCAGGCCCCAGCAGGCAGACTCTGCCTGCCTGGATGACTCACTGCCTCCTGCAAGCTGGTCAACGCTGGTGGCTTCCAGTCGTACGGATCCTGTGTTCAGAGGTGCCTGGAATTCAGCGGGCGGTCACAGTTTGTGTCCACAATCTGGATCCCTGCTGAATCCCCTGGCCCTATTTCCCGAGGTATGTGGCATGTCTGCTAGTCAGCCATCTTCCCTGGAACCTTAACTGTTTATTAAATTATATAAAATAAGTAATAAGAATTAGACATCATTATTAATAGGAAATATTAGATATGCAATATCTCTATGGATGCAAATATAAGAAAATTGGCAAGATATATTTAAAAATATTTATTAGTATAGATATATCCATAGATTTTATAATCTATTGGTGTAAGATATCTCTTATAAATAATCTTTATTAAGTTCTATATTATATATTAAAAAGTATAAGCAAAACATAATGGTCCCTAATATAACTTTTTTCTTCATTATATCTGGAACAATTCTGCTATCTCCAAAACTTTTGAATATCTCTGACAAATCAACCATGATAGAATTTTTAAAACTGATTGAGGTAGACTGAAAAATAATAATAAGAAGTATGTGGCACAGTTAAAATTTGAACATTGTACAATCAGGAAAGTGCCTTCAAATAACCCTAAAGGAGTTTTTTAGTTATCTCAGTAAGCATATCTGCCATCCTCCTGCCTCAGCTCTGTAAAAATATCACATGTAACTTGAATTTAGTATACAGGGCCTTCCCTTAAAGCCCCATGGGTTCTCAGCCAGCTCTTCGGGAAGGGTCCCATGGCCATATCAGATTCCTTAGTCCATTGGCAAAAAGGCAAAGACCATAACCAAAAGGAGAGGCAAAAACCTAAACTCATAAAGGCAAAAATCAATTTCTAGACAAACAAAAGTCTGTTAGTACTCCCTGGGATTAGCCCTGTACCTTGCCTGAATGACCATTGTTCCAAGCCCCAGGGGGCCTGCACCTGGATTTCTGACAAGGTGGAAAAACCTTTGTTTTAGACTGGCTGAAAAACATCAATTCTGTGGCATGAATAGTTAGTAGAACATTTTGTAACCTAAAACGGTGATTTACTTGTTCCAAATCCATAAGTAGCAGAGATATTTTATTGCCATGAGGCTTAACTCACTTTTACATCAGTATAAACAGAGAAAAAGCCTTATAAATTAATTTAAATTAAGTCTATTGAATTAAACTTATACTCAACTAAACTTAAGTATTTATATCTAGGGTTTTGGTCTTTTTCCCAGACCTCCAAGCCCGATAAAGCACAGCATCCTGAACACTGGGTCCTGTAATTTTCCTGTTGTGTTGCTCATTGGCCAAAATGAATTTCATTCACCTAGATTCTGATTAGCACCTGATCAGCAGGGGACTCCTCTAGGGTCTCAGATGGACAAATGAACAAGGTTAGAACTGGGAGAAGCAGCGAGATTCAAAAGAGGAACAGAGCGGAGAGGAGCAGGGGTGCTGGTAGTGGCTGGAATCCAGGCACAAAGCCAGCAAGCATGGAATGCAGGTGGCACCAGGAAGCCACGAAGCACGGGCGAGGCATAGGAGAAGGCTAATCGTCCACACTCTGAAGGGCTGTCAAGGCACCGACAGAAAGCCATGGACCTTAAGTCGTTCCTGGAGAGTTAGTTGCCCCATGAGAGGACAGAAAGCAAAAGGAAAGCAGGAGATAAAGGTATTTACAGAGCACTTAGTGTGTGTCATGGTTTGATCCAGGTGTCCCCCACAAACAAATGAATGTGTTCTGATAGATTGATCCTCAGCTGATAGCAGTTTGGGTTTTACAACCTCAATGAAGCTGTGTTGTTGGGGGCAGGATTATGGGGTTATAAGCCAGCTTCCCCTTGCCAGAGTTTGGTACACCTTCCTGCCACTGTTTGCAGTGCTGTAGCAGAGGTGATGTCCAGCCCTCTGCTCATGCCATCGTTTTCCCTGCCAGAATGGAGTCTCACCTCGAGTCCGTAAGCCAAATAAACCCATTCCTCTACAAGCCACTTTTGTTTGGGTTCTTCCTGCGCAGCAACTAGAAAGCTGACCCCCAACAGTTTTGGTACCAGGACGTGGGGTCATCTGTTGCTGCTAGAACCCTGATCTTGTGGCTTTGGTCTTCTGGAGGTGATCAGGAAGACTGTGGAAGGATTTGAACTCTCAGCCTAGAAGATGCCTCACATTGTTGTGAGTACAGCTTCATGGATCATTCTGGTCAGAGTTGAAAGACCTGAATGTAATGAGAACTATGGACTGTGAGGTTTGGCTTACGAGGGGGAGAAAGAACTTGGTCAGGACTGTGCCAGAAGCAGTTTGCGTGAGAGGCTTATTGTGTTCTGCCTGCCTATGTCCTGGGAACCTGTGCGGGGTTGTTTTAAGTAAAGATGGACTGGTGTGAGCAGATGGAGATGGCACAGAAAGAAAGATCTTTGGGTTGAAAATGCTGCCCGTTCACCTGCAATTGTTTGAGAGATTACAACCACTGAGATTGGGCCAGCTGGTCTGCAGTAGAACAACAGGCAGAATGTGGACTTTTTGAAAGAAGGGGCCTGAATGCTTTGATCCCCCCCTGGATTAACAAATTGGTAGCCTACCTAGTTCTGTGGAATGGAGATTGGTTAGAAAGAGAGGGTCATTGGATTTGCAACACAGTTTTGTTTTTGAAAAATGGCCATCGGCATGTGAAGCAGGTGTGCAAGGTTGCCTGCATGGAGCCGATGGGGCCATGAGAATGAACTGTGGGTTGCAATGGAGACCCAAAGAATTCCAGGACTACGGATGGGTGCCAAGGCGAGCTGCCAGCACCGGATGACGTTTTCCCGGACTGTGAGTAGCCGAGCTGGAGGGGTGGAATTGAATCTCCAAGAGACTTGTGTTATTGGTTAAGAATCATTAAGCTTGGAGTTAGAGATTGATGGTGCCCTGATTGTTTTGAATCTTGTATTTTATTGGTCAATCTGATTTTGCTGTGCCTCATGTTTTGCATTGTGAATGTTCTGTGCCATTATGGGTTTAATTTTGGTATTATGGCTCAATTGAAAGCTGTGGGGACTTAAGAGTTGAGCTGAATGCATTGTATTTACATCATGTTTGATTATTAGTTTGTGGGGGCCAGGGGCGGACTGTCATGGTTTGATCCAGGTGTCCCCCACAAACAAATGAATGTGTTCTGATAGATTGATCCTCAGCTGATGGCAGTTTGGGTTTTACAACCTCGATGAAGCTGTGTTGTTGGGGGCGGGCTTATGGGGTTATAAGCCAGCTTCCCCTTGTTAGTATTTGGCACACCTTCCTGCCGCTGTTTGCAGTGCTATGGCAGAGTTGATGTCAGCCCTCTGCTCATACCATCGTTTTCTCTGCCAGAATGGAGTCTCCCCTCAAGTCCATAAGCCAAATAAACCCATTCCTCTACAAGCCACTTTTGTTTGGGTTCTTTCTGCACAGCAACTAGAAAGCTGACTGAAACAGTGTGCGACTTCCAAGGTTCGTAGGCCTTGGCAGTATCAGCTACCCACCACGGTGGGGAAGAAGAAGAGGGAACAGAGAACACAGAGGGGATCTCTTACCAGTCTTCAAGTCCATGTTCGGGCCACCAGATGTTGGCTACAGGGCTCATGGACCCCTGGCCCCCTGCATGGTAGCCCAAGTCTCGCCGGCCAGCAGGAGACAGGATCCATTGGGGAGAGAAATGAATGCGCAGCTGGAGAACAACACGCAGCCAGGAGATAAATCAAGGCAAATCTCAAATCTTTATTCCAACATCCAACCTTTATATAATCCAAGGCTGCATTGTATAGCCTTATCGCTCTCAAAAGGAAGCTCAGCAAGCAGGAACAAAGCTTATTAGCACTCACTTCTATCCCCTCTGCCTCCTGGAGACAAAGGCGTGCTAGGATCAAAGGCATGTGTTATCATGCTTGTGCTCAGACAGTGTGAGCCACCTTGTCTGGCTGCACATTATATTCTAAAACTTTGCCCACAGTCATTCAGCCAGTCTGGGTCCCAACAAAAACCATGACATTCCAACCCTGGCCCCCACAAACTAATAATCATTCATGATGTAAAATACAATGTGTTCAGCTCACCTCCATAAGTCCCCACAGTTTTTCTATCAACTGAGCCATAATAAAAAAAATCCATAGTGGTAAAGGACATTCACACTGCAAATGATAGCATTAAGCATATCAAAAACAGATTGAAGCAATACAAGAGTCAAAACAAGCAGGGCAACATCAAATTCCAAGTCAGATAATTCTCACCAGCAACAAGTCTCTTGGAGATCTGATTCTGCCCCTCCAGCTTGGCTACTCAGTCCAGGAAAACTTCATCCAGTGCTGGCAGCTCTCCTTGGCAGCCATCTATAGTCCTGGCATTTCACTGGGTCTCCACTGCAACCCACAGTTCATCCTCATGGCTCCATCGGGACTCCATGCAGGTAATCCAGCACACCTGCTTCACACTGCCAATGGCAATTTTCAAAAACAAAACCATGTTGCAAACCCAATGACCCTCTCTCTCTCTTCCTGCATTTGTTCTACTCCATAGTACCAGGTGGGCTACCAACTTGTTAATCCAGGGGGGAACAAAGAAAGTATTGAGGCCCCTTACATCAAAAGAGTTGTATGCTTCTTGCTGTCCCAATGGAGATCAGCTGGCTGAATCTCAATGGTTGTCATCTCTCAAACAATTGCAGGTGAATGGGCAGCAGTTTTGACCCAAAGATCTTTCTTTCTGTGCCATCTCAATCTGCTCACACTAGTCCATCTTTATGTCAAGCAACCCTCACAAGTTCTCAGGACACAAGCAGGCAGAACACAGCAATTCTCTCACACAAACTGCTTCTGTCACAGTCCTGACAAAGTTCTTTCTCACCCTCGTAAGCCAAACCTCATAGTCCATAGTTCTCACTGCATTCAGGTCTTTGCAACTCGCCAGAATGTTCCATGAAGCTGTACCCACAGCACTGCAAGGCATCTCTTAGGCTGAGGTTTGAAATCCATCCACATTCCTCCTGCAAATCAGCTCCAAAAGGACAAGGCCACAGAATCAGGGTTCTAGCAGCAACAGACTCCACATCCTGGTACCAAATATGATGTAGTCAGCTTTCTTGTTGCTGCACAGAAAGAAGCCAAACAAAAGCGGCTTGAGGAGGAATGGGTTTATTTTGGCTTATGGACTTGAGGAGAGACTCCATCCTGGCAGAGAAAATGATGGCATGAGCAGAGGGGTGGACATCACCTCCGCCATAGCACTGCAAACAGCAGCAGGAAATTGTGCCAAACACTGGCAAGGGGAAGCTGGTTTATAACCCCATAAGCCTGGCCCCAACACAGCCCCAATGAAGTTCTAATACTCAAACTGCCATCAGTTTGGGATTGATCATTCAGAAAACATTTGTTTGTGGGGGACACCTGGATCAAACCATGACATGGGGAAATAGCATTACAAACAGAAACTTGCATGTGCCAAGGCCCTGTGGTGAAGGATGCATGTGTATTCCAAGACCAACAGCAACTCAGTGGCACCGTGTTATGTTAAGGAAGAGTATAGTGGAAGAAAATGTCTGGGATAGTTTAAGAGCCAGATCCGGAGGAGCCATCTGCTATAGGAACAAATTTGACACAAGGGTCTGAGGAAAAGATAAAGATCAAAGGTGACTGCAAAGTTTTCAGCTTGATTCTTTGAATCAATAAATATATCATTTACTGAAATGAGGAAATCCAGAGGGAAAGCAGGTCAGGACAGAGATGGTAGACAATTGCAATCCAGTGAGTGTCTGCTCCACAGTGCAGGGGTTTATTGACTTGGCTTTTATATACAATACATTTTAATTTTTTCCTCTCAGATTCACATGTACAATAAAGTTCCAATCATCTTGGAAAGTGAAAGAAACTCAGGAAAAGCATGATCCAAACCTATTTTTATTTTCTACGAGCTGATTTTAAATACATTTGATGTTGTTGTTATTTTGAGACATGTCCTGCTAAATATTTCAAGTTTAGTTCCAAACTTTCAATCTTCCTGCCTCAGTCTCCCAAGTTTGCAGGTATGTACAAAACCACCCAATGCAGGCATCATTTTGAAGTAGGTAAAGCCTAAGAAGTTTCTCAACTTCCAGGTTTGCCTGTTCCCTGCGTCACTCCAAACTTTTTTCCTCGTGTTGCTCCCACATTTCCCCTGAAGACATTCACTGTCTTGTTCTTCTCTTGATCTCCACCAAGCATTTATCCACATGGCCAAGGATAACATCAGGCATCAGTTATTTGTAGGGAAGGATGAATTTGACTCCACACATAATAGTTCCCTGAAATATTTGTTTTTACAACTTGTCTCTAATTGTGTGGTGAATATTGCTGCCTTCTTATTCTCCTCAAATGGGAGAATAAAGAATCAGAAAACAAGTAGCCGGTATTCTTAAATAGCCAGAGATTTAACCTACATGTCAGGCATGCTATGAAAAATGTCCCAACAAGGTGTATGCCTGAGATCCTTCTAGAACGACGTCTACTTGCCCCCCCCCCAAAAAAAAGCAGTGAAGCAATTTCATCTGGAAATGGCTCTAAAATTAAGAAGTAAACAGGAGAAGCTGTTTGCTACTGCTATGAAAAAAATGCCACATGTAAATAATAGTTTAGTCTGAGCTGGGACAAATGATCACCAGAGCAAGTACCATGTACCCATTACCTGGCAGGTAAAGTTAGCAGCTATGAAGAACATGGCTCCAGGGAACAATATCTTTAGCAGAATCATCAGAAAGACTGCTCAGGAGAGCAGCCATGAACACCGTATTTGTGACTAGCTTTTAAGAGCAGTGGGTTCACATGTGTGAGCTGTTTGTAAATGCTCTGGGTCAAAGGGCAAGTCAATATCCATTGATATGTTATTTCCACCCCTCACTAAATATTTTCATGTCCAAGTTCTTTGAATACTACCCTCATGGCTGATTACTTTTATCAAATTCTTCATAAGTATAATTAATAATAAAATTAACTGTATATTATAAAATTAATATAAGAATTCTGCTGACTTTTATTTCTACATCATATTATTAGTGAGTGTTTGATAGTAATATTGTGATAGTCATCAGAGAAAAATAAATAACCTTTTCCCATTTTCTACATTTTCATGTATCCCTGGATTCTAATGAGTGGATTTAGTTGTCCGTGAAGGGATCTATGTCTGTGCCTAGATTAAAATGTATTCTATCAGAACATCAATCTTACTAATTATATCCTACTATTGGAAGAATAGAAGAACTATAAACAAAGAAATCCCCAATGAGGTAATGAGTAGAAAATAAATTGAAAGTTGCTGAAATTAACTTGTTATTCAAGGTTTCTTGCTAACCCAAAGCCTATTTACTTAGACCACTGACATTATGTGAGTAGAAAATATATCTTTTCAACTACACGACAGCAGCCATTATGGCTGCCAGAGCCAGGCTGAAGTATAAAATCAAAGCTACAAAGATAATTTCAAGCCTACTGACAAATAACATACAACAAGTATTTTTCATTCCTCAACCCTGAAAGCCAGGGTTATATCACCAGAGGGTAAACTCATGGCCCGAGAGGTCATTGATCATTTATATACTTTCAGAACTGGGCACATCCTGAACCACCTAGATATTCTGCCTAGATAATGGTAGATGCATGCCTCCTACTTGGTAAAGGACTTTCCAGCTACTGCAGGGGAAAATAGGCCTCAAAATATAATGTTGGTGGTATGGTATGATGAGATCAGAGAACACTACAGACCATCTGAATGTCCTTTCACATTCCTTTTTGGCTAAATAATTATTCTTTACTAAATATTTAAAATTTTATAGATAGATAGGTAGATACATAGATTCATAGATAGATACATAGATATAGATGATATAGATGTATGTGTGAATATATATATACATATACTGTTGCAGTCAGCTTTCTGGTTGCTGGCAGAAAGAACCCAACCAAAAGCAGCTTGTGGAAGGAATGGGTTTCTTTTGGCTTACAGACTCAAGGGCAAACTCAATGATGGAAGGAAAAACCAAAACATGAGGAGAGGCTGGACATAACCTCATGGCCAACATCAGGTGGAAAACATCAACAGGAGAGTGTGCCAGACACTGGCAAGGGGAAACTGGATCTTAACCACATAAGCACACCCCCAACAACACACCTCCAACAAGGTACCAATTCCAAAATTGCCATCAGTGGGGGATCAAGCATTTAGAACACTTAAGTTTATGGGGGACACCTGAAGCAAACCACCACAAGCCACTAATTGTGCCAGTGACTACCCAGTCTCAAGTAGTGCTACAAAGCATTTAGCTCAGTGCCTTTGCTCCAGGCAGACAACAGGCTGGCATCAGAAAGCTTCTGAAAAGCCATGGGCTCCTCAGTAAGTTTGGGGGGTGACCTTGGAATAAATGACCTGGAGCCCTGTTTTCCTCCCCCCCCCATAAACTGATCACCATACACAATGTAAAATGCAGTGCATTCAGACCAACTTAAAAAATCCCCACTGTTTTTATCAATCCCAATAATGTCCAAGCATCCACTTAATCCAAGGTATACAAAAAAAAACATTGTGGCACAGAACAAATTTTTATAACATTATTATTAATAATTATATACATTGCATGAGCAAATCTTGTGAATGTGTCCCCATTTCCCTCATCTCTGTCCCCTACCCACTGGGGTCTTTTCCCAGTGCACATACTGGATCTGTCCATAGGTTAGGGGGTTATGAACTGCACCAGAGGTAACCAGGTTTTCTTTTTTTCTCTTCCTCCTTTGTGTAATGTTGCTGAAGGGGACACTGTCTCTGGATATTCTCCCCACCATGGCTGTTACAATCATTCTGCACCCTAGACTGCTCAGTTCCCTGAGTCATAGTGGGTGAGTTTTAGATCTGCTTTATTGTGAGATCTTAAGTATCTCTGGATCTTTGCCCTGGGTTGTGTTGGGTATTGTTGGTGTCTGTCTCCATTGACCTTTCATGGGTTATCCAACTTGCTGAGGTGATTGGTCTCCTGTTTGTCTCATCACTCTCTCATAGGTTTCATTTGAGCCCTGAGTGAAGACTAGGTATGGTTTGCCTCCTGCAAGGATGTCAGCCATCACCCAATGTCTTGTTGGTGGAATTGGGTTGTCCCTGGCTCTCTCAATGCCTTCTGAAAAATACAAACAGAATCTCCATTGGAGACTGAGATCAATATAGGTCAAATGAGACAACATTGCTATTTTGGCTAGCTCCTAATGGGTGTAGCCTCTCTGTAGCTCTCTGGTAGTGGGAGTTTCCCCTAGAAGCCTGAGATCTTGGTCCCCATAGGATTTTGCCATGGATCCCTGTTCCAGTTAAGGATTCCTTGTCACTAAGCAGATCTCTTAGCCAATCAGAAAGTCATTGATTATCCACCTTGGTTTAGCATTTCTTGACTTGCTGGTCTCTTCCATATAGCCATGTGTTCAGCATTCTGTGCCAACTGTCTACATTGTATATCAGAGGTCTCTTATTTCTCCAAATATCATTAACCAATTCCCCTGACTGCTCATGCTACACCTTCTAGTGCTACACATGCTACCATCTGGAGCTGATTACCATTCTGTATCTAGCCTGATTTCTTGGTGTTGTTTGATGACATTCTGTGATTTCTTTAGCAATAGGGTCTTACCTTAGGCCTCAGACAATCAAGAGGTATTCAAGAGCTTTGACAGAAGTTTGTCACATTTTGTGGACCTCTTGGGTCTCTTCTATTGACAGCCTCATGTGGGAGGGAAAAAATAACTGGGACAGGGAGATGCAGACCTTAACAGTTTTTCTTGAGGTTAGCTTTCCTCTCATTCTGTTCATGGCCCTGTGTACCAGGTGGTGCCCTCAGCTTCCTCAGGAGCTTACTATATAAAAAACTAGGGTTTTATGGTGTCAATTCATTATTAGTTTAGTTTACTGTATGAGTCTCCCCAACCTCCCATCCCCCCCAATTCTTTCCATTCCCTATTACAGTTTTTTCGTTCACTGACAGATTTTCTTAAAGTTCTAGTTTAACATGGTTAGGAACCACATATGAGGGAGAATATGTGCTGTTTAGCTCTCTGCTCATGTGTGTGGTCACTAAGAAAGATCTGCTCCAAGTCCATCCATTTTTTAAAATTTCATTATGCCATTTTTCCTTTCAGCTGCATAGAATTCCATAGTGTATATTGACCACAATTTTGATATCCATTCATTCGGTGATGGGCATTTGGGTTGATTCCAATTCTTTGTAATTATGAATTGAGCTGCTATAATCATGGTTGAGCAAATATCTCTATATTCAGGGAGGAAACTTGGGGATATATGCCCAGTAGAGGGATAGCTGGGTTTGCTGGTAGCTCTCTATCAATCCTGTTCAGAAGCCTCCACCCTGCTTTCTGTAGTGGTTGTACAAGTTTGCATTCCCACCAGCAGTGAATAAGGGTCCCTTTTTCCCTACCGGCATCTATTGTTGATAGATTTTTATAATGATTGCCATTATGACTGGAGTAAGGTGAAATCTCATTGTTCTTCTAATTTTCACTTCTCTGATGATTAATGATGTTGAACATTTTCTCTAATGGGAGTTGGCCATTTGTATTTCTTCCTCTGTGAATTCCCAGTTGTGTTCAGTTCCGCATTTTGTGAGCAGGCTGTTTGATACTTTTTCATTTAATTTTTGAGTTCTTTTTAGATTCTAGATATCATACCTCTATCCATATTATAGATGGCAAAGATTAACTCCCAGTTTGATTGTGGTTTATTGGCTTTGAGTATGGTGTGCCTGTCTGTACAGAAGCTTTTAATTTGTTGAGAGCCCATCGGTTAAGTGATTGTTGCACTTCCTGGCTACTAGAGTTAAATTTTTCCCTATTCCTATCTCAGAGTTTTCCCCCAATTTTTTTCTTCCAGTGCTTTCAGATATTCAGGTCTTATGTTGAGTTCTTGATCCATTTGGAATTGATTTTTGTGCATGGTGAGAGGAGAGGGTCTAGTTTCATTCTTTCCAAGTATTTGTCCAGCACCATTTGTTAAAGATGCTATCTTTATGCTAGTTAACATTGTTGGCATCTTTGTTGAATATGAAGTAACTATAGTTGCTTGAGCTTAGGGAAGGGTCTTCAATTCTGTTGCATTGGTCTATCTGTTTATTTTTGTGCCAGTACCATGCTGTTTTTGTTATGATGGCTTTGCAGTATATTTTTAGGCCAGGTATGGTGATACTGCCTGATGTACTTATTTTACTAAGGATGGCTTTGGATATCTGAGGCCATTTTCCATTCCAAATAAATTTGGAGATTATTTTTTCTATGTCTGTAAGAATAAAGCTGGTATTTTTATTGGCATTACATTGAATCTGTATATAGCTTTTAGAAGTATTGCCATTTTCATGATATTAATTCTACCTATCCAGGAGCACGGGGGAATCTTTCCATCTTTTCAGGTCATCCTCAATTTCCTTCTTCAGCATTTTTATGTTTTCATTATGCAAGTCTTTCACCTCTTTGGTTAGTGTTATTCCAAGTTATTTAATTTTATTTGTGGCTATTGAAAATGGGACTGTTTCACTGATTGCTCTTTTTATATGTATGTCACTTGCTACAGGAAGGCTACTGTTAATTGTATGTTAATTTTTTATTCTGCCACTTTGCTGATAGAATTTAACACATTTGGGGGTTTACTGATACTATTATTCAGGTCTGTTATATATAGGATCATGTCATCTGAGAAAGGGGATAGTTTCACTTCTTCCTTCCCAATTTGTATCCCTTTTATGTCTTTCTCCTGTCTTATTGCATTGGCTAGAACTTCAAGGGCTATGTTGAAGAGTGGGCACCACTGTCTTGTTCCTGAATTTAGTTGGAACCCCTTGAATTTTTCCCCATTATTATTTGGGCTTTAGAAGTTTTGTATTGGCTTTAATTATGTTGAGGTATAGGCCCTCTATTCCAAGTCTTTCTAATGTTTTGATCATGAAGTGGTGTTGGATTTTGTCAAAGGATTTCTGCATTGAGATGACCATGTGGTTTTTTGTGGTTAAGTTTATTAATGTGGTACATTATGTTGATTGATTTCAGTATGTTGAACCAGCCCTGCATACCTGGGATGAAGCCTACCTCGTCAAGGTTGATAATACTTTTAATATGTTTTTGAATTCAGTTTGCAAGGAGTTTATTCAGAATTTTTGCATCTAAGTTTATCAGAGATCTATAGATCTATAGTTTTCTTTTCTGGATTTATCTTTGTCCAGTTTTGTTATTAGAGTAATGCAAGCTTCAAAGAAGGAGTTTGGAAGTGTTCCCTGTTCTCTGATTACTCTAAAATGCTTTAGGAAGAGTGGTTTGAGTTCTGTGATGAAGGTTTGGCAGTATTCGGCTGAGAATCCATCAGGACCTGGACTTTTCCTTCTGCAGAGGTTATTGATTACATTATCAATTTCAATCAATGTATTGGGTTTATTTAAGAGATTTATCTGCTCTGAGTTTAGTTTTGGCAGGTGGTAGATATCTAAGAATTTGTCCATTTCTTCGAAATTCTCCAGTTTTGGAAGTATGTCCTGATGATTCATCCAATTTCATTGGTGTCTGTTGTGATCTCTCCTTTTTCATTTCTGATTTTTTTGATTTGTGATTTCTCTTTTTTGCCACTTGGTTAGATTGGCAAGGGGTTTCTCAATCTTGTTCACTTTTTCAAATAAACAGCACTTTGTTTCATCAATTTTTAAAATCATATTCTTAGTTTCTAATTCATTGATTTCTGCTGTGATATTAATTATTTCTTCTCATCTTGAGCTCCTTGGGTTGGAGTGTCTATTTTTTCTAATAACTTTAGTGGGATAGTTAGGCTATTAATTTGGGATCCCTCTGTCTTTCTTATGAAGGTATTTAGTCCTATAAATTTTGCCATTAGCACTGCCTTCATTGTGTCCCATAGTTTCTGGTATGACGTGTTTTCATTATCGTTTACTTCAAGAAAGTTTTCAATTTCCACTTTGATTTCTTGATTGACCCATTCATTGTTTATCTGCATATTGTTCAATCTCCAATAGTTGTTGTGATGTCTGTTTATTTCCTCTCTTTTTATTTCCATCTTCAATGCATTGTGGTCCGATAATATTTTTACTTTGAGGCATGTTTTATGTCCTAATATATGGTCTATTTTGGAGATTGTTCAATGAGCTGCTGAGAAGAATGTATATTCTGTATAGTTTAGATGGAATGTTCTGTATATGTCTGTTAGGTCCAGTTGATCTATGGTGTTATTGAGTTCTATTATTTTTCTATTGATCTTCTGTTTGGATGATCTGTCTAAAGATGATAGTGATGTATTAAAGTCTCTAACTATGATGGACTAAGAGTTTATTTTTGTTTTGTTTTCCATTAGTTTTTGCTTTATGAACTGTGGTGCACCTGTATTTGGTGCATACATGTTTACAATGGTGATATTCTCTTGTTTGATTGTTCCTATGATGAGTAAGAAGTGGCCTTGACAATCCTTTTCAATTGATTTTCATTTGAAGTCTATTTTGTCAGATATGACTATAGCAATCCCTGCTTGTTTTTTATTTCCATTTGGTTGGAAAATCATCTTCCATCCTTTCACCCTGAGGAGGTTCCTGTCTTTAGAGGTGAGGTGAGTTTCTTGCAGGCAGCAGATGGAAGGATCCATTTTTCTGATCCATCCTGCTAGCTGGTGTCTTTTTATGGGAGAGTTAAGAACATTAATATTCAAAGTAATAACTGTGAGGCTTGATTCAATACCTGCCATAGTATATGGTTTATGAGATTTGATGCTGCTCTTGTTATTTTATCTCCTGTAGGCTCAATTATTGTGTCCACCTTCTGGATAGATCTGGAGGTTGATTGTTTGAAAATTCTGTGTGGAATATTTCATTGAGAATTCTCTGTAGGTTTGGTTTAGTGTCCATATAATTGTAGAGCTGGCTTTTATCTTGTAATATTTTCCTTTCTCCATCTATTATAAGGGTTACTTTTGCAGTGCACAATAATTTGAGTTGAAAGCCAAAGTGATTTAGGCTTTGAAGTACACCATTCCAAGACCTTCTCATGTTTGTGATTTCCATGGAGAAGTCAGTGTCATAGTCAGCCACATGCCACTGGGACGAATCTCCAAACCAGGAAAAATTTGGGGGACGAAAGGATTTATTGAAACTACAGATTGAAGGGAAGTTCCATAACAGCAAAAGAGGCTGGCCTTCTGTCACAGGTCTGAGCAGAGAGGAAATCCCATCACCTACACCACACACACACACACAGAGCAGGGAACAGGCCAGACAGCCAAGGAGAGAATTTCTTCCCCTTTATATAGCCTTAGGGTGGGGTCTTACAACCCTTCCCAACTCTTAATGGCTTCCTGAGTCTCTGGGATTTCCTTCCTGCACTGCCCACACAGGAAAGGATGTGTACTTCTAGCTTCTTTGAGCTTCTTTACATCCGGCCCCTTGCTGAGAGGCTGCCTTCCTATAAACATCCTCAGAGACCCACCCAAGATAATTAAAAAGATCCAAGTTGACAACAAAACCTAACCATCACAGTGTGGCATAACTCTGATCGGTATGCCTTGTTATTTTATTCATTGTTTTGCTCTTGCTGCTTATATTTTTATTTTTTATTGTCCATAATGATTTAAAATATTTAGTGGTCAAAGAATGAGTTGTTATCCCCAATTCCCCGCTGCCTTCCCCTCCTCAATCTACTGGATAACCTCCTGCATGGGTCGCCTGGATCAGTCCTTGTGACAGGGGACCATGGATAGCCTAGAATTCAGCCAGGTTCTCCTGGCCATGCCCCTGGATAACCTCCCCCACCACGGCTCTCACAATCTTTACGCCCCCCTCTTCCGCATAGTTACCTGAGTCATGGCGGATGAGTATTAAGGCTGCTTTAAGGTTGTGAGCTAAGGGGTCTTTGTGTCGAAAATCGTTGGTTTCTGTCTCACTTGCTTATCCTGTAATGATTGAATGGCTGTGGCTGTGGGTCCCTTGTTCATCCCGACATTCTCTGTGGGATTCCATATGGATCCTCCATGGTATGACTGTGGTGGCTCCTCTCTTGCCAGAATCTCAGCTATCAGCCTACGGTCGGTTGGTAGGGTTAGATGGGCCCCAGCTCTCTCGCTGCATCCTGAAAAATACAAACACAATCTCCATCAGAGGGTGAGATCAGTGTTGGTTAACAAATATACACAATTGTGGATTACCTAGATTCTATTTTTAGTAGCCTCCTTGTCAATCACTCCCATAGTGCATCTTGTCTTGGGATCCCAAGAGTACAGGATCCAGTGACTATCATACTGAATCCCAAGTTCCAGACAAGGGGTCCCCCTCACTAAGTGGAAAATTGGCCAAATTTGAAAGCTGTTGATTGTCTCCTCCAGGCCCAGGCTCCTCCATTACACAAGTACACCTTTCTTGGTTCACTGTTCTCTCCCAGTAGGAGGTGTGGTCAGCCTACTCATCACCACAGATTGTGTTTTGTGTCAGTGGTCTCTGTTTACTCCAGCTGTCATTGATCAGTTTCCCCTGGCAGCCTGTGCAGTGCCTTCCAGCACTACACTAACTGCCTTCTGGGGGCTGGATACCATTCCAGATGTTGAAGGGTCTCTCGATGCTGATCGATGGCATTCTGTGGTTTCTTCAGCAACAGGGTTTTGCCTCAAGACTGGGGAGGGCACTCAAGAGCTTTGACAGAATTCTGTCTTGTTGTTGGAATCTTATGAGTCGCTTTGGTCAACATCTCAGTGAGGGAAGGAACCAGTGGTTGGAACCCGGGGTTGTCAGGCTGATCTAATTATTCACAGGCTTAGACTCTCTCCCCTACTACTCATGGCCCCTCTTGCCAGTCGACACTCACTACTTTCTCAGTAGGTTACAGTATGTGAGTAAGGATTTTATAGTTTTGAACCTGATATGGTTTATCCTCATGCTTAAGCCATTCCCCTCCCCCATCCCTTACCCCTCATTCATAATGTCTCACTTCGTTCTACTAGTCTGCGTAGAGTTTACGGTTATCCTGGTTAAGGACCGCATATGAGGGAGAATATGCAGCATTCGATTCTTTGTTCTTTTGAGTGTTCACTTAGTAAGATCTGCTCAAAGTCAGACCATTTTTTCCTAAATTTAGATATATCATTTTTCCTTTCAGCTGAGTAAAACTCTATCATGTAAATATCCCACAGTTTCTCTGTCCATTCCTCCATGGATGGGCATTTGGGTTGATTCCAATTCTTGGCTATTATGAGTTGAGCTGCTATAAATATGGTTGTACAAATGTTTCTGCATCAAGATGTGACATCTTGTGGATAGATGCCTAGTAGAGGGATAGCTGGGTCCATTGGAAGGTCTATGTCCATTCTTTTCGGACGTCTCCACACTGTTTTCCATAGAGGTTGAACAAGTTTGCAATCCCACCAGCAGTGAATGAGGGTTCCTTTTTCCCTGCATCCTTGCTGCTTTTAGAACCCTCTCCTTGGTTTCAGTGTTTAGGGTTTGAACTACAATGTTGTCATGGTTTGATACAGGTGTCCCCCACAAACAATTGAATGTGTTCTGATAGATCGATCCTCAGCTGATGGCAGTTTGGGTTTTACAACCTTGATGAAGCTGTGTTGTTGGGGGTGGGCTTATGGGGTTATAAGCCAGCTTCCCCTTGCCAGTGTTTGGCACACCTTCCTGCCGCTGTTTGCAGTGCTGTGGCAGA
>PVHP010037540.1:0-17434 GCA_004024765.1 Zapus hudsonius
CAGAAAGAATGTAAGAGCCATGGTGGGGGAGAATATCCAGAGACATTGCCCCCCTCAGCAACAATACACAAGGGGGGAACCTGGCTGCCTCCTGTGCTATTCATAAGCCCCTACCCCATGGACTGATCCAGTATGCCCACCAAGGAGGGCCCCCAGTGGGTTGGGGACAGGGAGGAGGGAAATGGGGGTACCAACATAAGATTTGCTCATATAATGTATCTATTTAAGGATAATAAAGATATCAAAAAGTCCTGGGAGTCACAGTGACCCAGTGGCATGCTGGGGTCCCTGCCTTTGCCACATTCCATAGGCTCCCAGACATACTGGGGCTGCCATCATCTTGTTCCCCTGCATACAGAAGGCTGAATGCCATAGAAATAAAATTTCTGTCATGCCAGAAAAAAAAGTGCTGTAAGCAGAAGTTCTAAATAAAAAACACAATTTTAGAAGCTTTTCCACTTCCCACTCCCAATATCATTGTTTCTATATATTATCTAAATCAAAAAGCCAGTGTCATTCAAAGCTATGATACAGTGATTAAAAAAATAAATAACAGGGCTGAAGAGATGGCTTAGCGGTTAAGGCGTTTGCCTGCAATGCAGAAGGACACAAGTTCGATTCCCCAGTGCCCATATAAAGCCAGATGCACAAGAGGGTGCATGCACCTGTAATTCATTTGCAGCGGCTGGAAGCCCTGGTGCTCCTATTCTCTCTGTTTCTCTCTCTCTCTCTCTCTCTCTCTCTCTCTCTCTCTCTCTCTCTCTCTCTCTCATAAATAAATAAAATATTTAAATAAATAAATAACAAAATGTACGGAGAGCACTTTCAGTGTATCAGACTCTGCTGGGCCCTGCACGTACACTTACTCATTTCTCCTCAGAAAGCTAGGAAGGCCATTGCCACCCTGCAGATGAAGAAACCAAGAATCAGAGAAGTGTAGTAACTTGGCCACAGTTGCCAGCTGCAAAACAGAAAGTGCAGTTATGACCACCACCTGGTCTTCCTTTTCTTGACTGAGTGAGGTCATGTGATGGTTTTCACATAGAAATCATTTTTGGCTAAATATAGAATCCCAAGCATTAAAGTCTCAGTAAGTGAACCACCAAGAGTAAAGTACAGCACAGGTCAGCCATGAAATTGCGGTGTGTATTTTTAGGGCCACCATACACTAACAGACAAGGCCGATTTGTTTTCCTTTCCCTGCGATATTGAATTTTGAAATTGGTTCCTTGGTTCAAAAAGTTCTGATGCCATTTGTGCTATGTCGGTTGCAAAGCAAATTCGAGTGATCCTGAGGAATCGAATCATCACGTGTCAACCAAAGATGAGGGCTCCAGTTTTCCTTCCTGAATAATACATTTTGAATGAAACCATTTCGCTTCTCAAGTTTGAACACCGCAGCCTACCCCTTCCCTCCTATGCCATTGTGATGCTCTGTGTGGTCATCGGCCAGTCTTTGCTAACAACTCAGAGGCCGAAATGGGAGAAGTCAGGCAGACAGACATGAGCATTCGGGGTCACCTGGTACTCAGTCACTGCCAGGGAAAACTTTCTGCCTTAAGAGAGCAGAGTCTCACTTGACCTAACCCATTTGCTTTCCTTCCTGAAATGCACAGTTTTCCATTTGTTCCGGTGTTGGCTCCCATCAATGTCTAGCGCGGGGTAAAAAGCTCAAACAATAAAACGAAGTCTTGCCTCCGTAATCTTGTCAGAATTCCCCAGAGGAAGTTCTAAAATGGCCCACTTTTCAAAGTGACATAACAAGCAATGAGGCATTCAGCACTTCAGCTAGAAGTACAAAGCTCGGGCTGTTTACCCTTGAGCACTTCCAGAGATTGTTTTTTCCAGGGGGAAGAGGATAAGGAAAGAAGAGAAAGATGGCACTCACTCGTGAGCATCGTTCGGGATAACAAGAGGTTTCATTGGACAGGAAAATTCCAGTCTAAGCTGTGTCTGTGTGGAGTGCTGTGTGGAGAAGTGTGAGAGGCCACATCTGGATACGACAGGAAAAAGGCAGCAATCAATTAGTAATGCCTGCTCTGTTACACAAGGGGTAGGGATCAGTAATATGTGTCACCATGACTTCATTCTTCCAAAAGTCACAGATGTTTACGCACTATGTTCATATGGACAACTTTAAAAAGTATCTTTTTAAAAATATTTCTTTATTTATATTTGAAAGAGGGAGCGGGAGAGAGAGAGAGGAAAGACAGAGAGAATGTACAGACCAGAGCCTCCTGCCACTGCAAAAGAACTCCAGATGCATGCACCACTGTGTGTATTGGCTGTACATGGTTACTGGAGAACTGAACCCAGGCTGCCAGTCTTTGTAAGCAAGTGCCTTTAACTGCTGAGCCATCTCCCCGGCCCCCAAAAGCATGTCTTTTCATCCACTGAAAACTTATGGCGTGTACCAGCACTTTACCACAATGGGTCAGAGTTCAAAAAAGTGATCTAGGGTTCCTTCCAGGCAGCAAAAGAAACCTATACATGCTTACATACTTATTGCTCAGACCCAAGCTCCATAAAAACTGGCTTCAGACAAATGGATTTCTCTCTAAAAATAAACAGGTGTTCTTTCTTCTTCTCACCCACAGCTTAGAAATGGAATGCTACCAAAGGGCTGCATCACTGTGTCCTTCCATGGCCCCAGAATCCAATAAGTGGCTTTTTACTCCAGGGACTGGCTGTGGCCAATCATTTGGTAGGAATCAGCTGCCTTTCTTGTCTGCTAGCTCACTAAGGCTCAAAAATAATAGCTGTCCTCCTAGTTAGCACTTACTCTACCGTCGCCCCTGACCACTTTCAAGTGCCTTGGTAGGAAAAGCAGCCATATTGATTGATGTCAACAGAGACCTGAGACTCCGGCCATCATGGAACCAAGCTGCTTCTGTCTGTTCACAAGAAGACAAAAGTCCCTGCTCCCCCTCCTTTTTCTCTTCTTTCTTTTCCTCTTCTTGTGATTTTCTTTCCTTGTCGACTAACTTCGTTTCCCTTTATGCTTGTCTTGCTTGCTTCCTGTCTTCTCATTTCTTCATTTCTCTACTTGCTTGCTTTTCTCTTCTTCACATTCCTTTTAGTATTTCTCCTTTTTAAAACACATATTATTTATTTGCAAGCAGAGAGAAAGACAGGGAGAAGAGATACAGAGAGAATGGGTGCGCCAGGGAATTCAGCAAACTAACTCCAGGTTCATGCACCACTTTATACATCTGCCTTTATGTGGGTGCTGGGGACTCGAACCCAGGTCCTTAGGCTTTTTGTAAGCAAGTGCCTTAACCATTCAGCCATCTCTCCAGCCTTTCTCCTTTTTTAAGATATTATAATTATTTATTTCTTTATTTGAAAAAGAAAGAGAGAGAGAGAAAGAGAGAGAGAGAGACTGCAAACAAACTCCAGACACATGTTCTACCTGGTGCATCTGGCTTTATGTGGGTGCTGGGAAATAGAGCTGGGTCCCTAGTCAACTTGACTGGATTTAGAATTATGTAAACTCATCTCTGAGTGTGGGAATGATGGTATTGTGGTAAGGGCCCTTACAAAGAGAAGCCAGCTCCAAGCTTGTGGGCATGGAGCAACCTTGGGCCTGGAATGTGCCCTGAAGCTTGGCACGTGCACATAGCAACCGAGTAGTGTAGGATACCCGAGCAGGATGTATGTTACTGTATAGGGAAGACAGGGGGCTGAAAGTGTATAGGAGGTGAGGGTATAAAAGGCAACGCCCGCTGGGCTCAGGACTCAGACTGCGGCTAGGAATCTGCTGGGCTCACGACTGCACCAAGTTTACTTCCTGTAAATCTTGGAGTTCCACCTCTCTGTTGAGAATCCTGCATCAGTATTAATGAAGAGGGGAGACCCACCCTGACATGGGTGACAGACACTACTGAGAGAGCTGAGCCCCAGAATGAATGAAAAGGAAGGGAGGTGAGCACCAGCATTCGTCTCTTCGCTTCCTGACTGCAGACACAAAGGGACCAGCCACCTCACCTTCCCCGCCATGGTCAACTGCACATGAGCCACTGTGTCACAGCGAAGACCAAAGAACTAATCCACTCTCCACAGAGACCTGCCTAGCAGAGGGTATTAGCTAGTTCCGTTCGGTCACTGTGGCACAGGGCCTGGCTGGAGCAACTTAAAGAAATATTTCTTTTGGCTCATGGTTGCAAAGGGTTCAGTCCATAGTGGGAAGGAAGGCACGATGGATAGAGCAGCCCTCAGGACTGATCCACTGAGCAGGTTAAAGCCTTCAAGGCCTGGTCTCCTCTGACCTCTACGATAAGGAGCAAGCTTCCAACGCATGAGATTAGAGAATATTTTGTAACTAAATCAGAACAAAAATTAAATTTCTATTAACAAACATACTTTGCCTCAAAAGTATTAATTATCCTTGACTGGAAATAGTTTTTCTCACATAGGGTTTTACTTGATTACTATTAAAATCATCTGTCCCTCGTACCTCATTATCTTTGTTCCATTGCCCTACTGTTTCTTCTTTTCCAGGGTGGCATTCCCCTTAAGACCCAGCAGCTTTCTTGAGATATTTCCTTTGGGTACCACCTCGTTAGAAAAGAAACTTCCTAGGCTGCCTGAAACCCACTGGTGGGCATAATTTGTGGCATTGTGCCTAACCACCAAGGGGGTGAATGAAGGCAGGAATATTAATCAAATTTGGAAACAATAAAGAATCCACGGGCTCCAAATGGATCAGCAGCCCTCAGTACCAGGTTCTAGGATGTGAACACCAGCCTATGTACTTACTAGTATGAAGTGGCAACCTGAGGCCACCTAGGAGGCTTCCAGAGTGAATGTTACCTTCAGCTGCATGATGACAATGACTTTACTTGTTTGCTTTTCTTATCTCTCTATTGTGATCCGAAATTCTTTTTTGGAAAACTACAAATACATCAGTTAGGTATGATCAGTCCCTAGGTTATGCCAAAGAGCCTGGGGATTAAGTGCTTCTAGCCAACAACATATTTGCTGAGCACCACTATATCCAAAAGACACTCTTGGAATCGATATTTCATCAAGTAATTGAGTGTTCTGTGTTGTACAGTTTCCACCTCTGAGCTTCTCATGCATTTCTTCCTCATGGAGGTTCCCTCAATGTCTCAGCTACTTCCCACCTCCTTCCTCACTGGCCCTGATCCTGTGATATCATTCTCTTTTGAGATCCCGTAGTGTTTTGTGCACTTTGAAAGTACTATTCATCAATGTTATTACATAGCCAATGCCTTTCTCCTCTCTAGAAGGAAGAACACTATTTTCTTCACTAGTATTTACACCTCATATAACTACCATGCAGAGACATGTAAATCCACAATCATATTTTTCAAATCAATGCATAGAAAATAGTATGTAGTCTTATAGTACTTATTAGAGTCCACAAAAATATGCTCTCCTGTATCCTATGTGTGTGGTTATTTAGAAAAAGGATCTCCTCAAGTATGGTTAAATTATGGATCTCAAAATGAGATCATCCTGAATTTATTAAGTAGGCCCTAATCCAATCACATGCATCCTATAAATGACAGAAGAGAAAACAAGGGCAAGGAAAGGGAAAAGGCCAAGTGAAGTTCTATCTGAAGAGGAAGGAATGCTACTATAAGCCAGGAATGCTGTAAGCTAAAGAAATATGAAACCAGAAGGAAGGAAGGATACTCCCTGTTCTAGTCAGCTTTTCATTAATATACCAAAATACCCAAGGTTATCAACTTAAAAAGAGGGGTTTCATTAAAAAAATATATGCATTAAGGGCTGGAGAGATGGCTAAGTGGTTACAGCACTAACCTGCAAAGCCTAAGATTCAACCCTTAGGCTTCAACTGAACCTTCAAACCAGGTTCACTTCCCTAGTACCCATATAAAACCAGATGCACAAAGTGGTACATGCATCATTTGCAGTGACTAAAAGCCCTGGCACATCCATATTTCTCTCTCTCTCTCTCTCCCTGTCTCTCCCCTTTCTCTCTGCTTGCAAACATAGTAAATATTTTAAAATGTATATGTGCTTTAAAAAAGAGAGTTTAGGAAGAAGTATACTTTGAGGGGTGGATAATGCTGTGTCCAGAATCCATAAATTGTCACAAGTTTCATTGCCAGGGTGGGATACCTCCCAATGATACCCTCAAAACATTACAGGCTAATGCCAAGGCTCTTGGTTTCCTCCAGAACTAGATGGTAAGACCCTGTTACTGAAGACATCACGTGCTTGGGTTGCCAGACACTGAGAAATCAAGCTGGAGCTTAACTGGAAGCCTCCTCCCTGTTGACCAGTTGTCAGGATGCTGGTAACCAAGGTTAATGGAAGTCATAAGGGTGGGGACCTAAGACAATAAGGTTGAAATTTTTATGAAAAGTGGTCACATGAACAGAAAGTATAATTGTCTTCTGCTCAGGCTTCTGAAGCTAAGCACCAGAGGCTGTGTGGCTTAAAACAGTAGCCACTGACCTTCTCAGAGTTCTGGGGATCGAAGATCATGGGGACTCTCTTCCTGAGCTGTGAGTGTGACTTTCTCACAGTGTGCTCACAGAGCCGTACATGGTGCAAGAGACACAGGATGGGAAAGGGCTCTCAAGAGTCTCTTCTGAAAAGGAAATGAGTCCTATGGGATCAGAACCCACCCTATTAACCCTCTCACATTAATGACTTTCTAAAGACCCTTGCTCCAAATAGTCACATTGGGGGGTTAGGAATTCATTGTACTAATATGAGATGGACACAGTTCAAACCGTAACAATGTTCTAAGAAATTGTGTCAGTTACTTTCTCATTGCTGTAACAAACACCAACCAGAAGCAACTTAGGGAAAGAAACAGTTTATTTTTGTCTTATAGTTCCAAAGGGTAGAATCGATCTTTGCAGGAAACTCATGGCAGAAGCAAGAAAGTGTGTCATATCACATCAGCAGGGAGGAAGTAGAGAGGAAAAAAAACAGCAAGCTGGGTGGACAATAAAACGGCAAGGCCCACTCCCAGTGACACACTTCCTCCAGCAAGGCTTCACCTCCTAAGGGATCCACAACCTTCCCAAACAGCGACACCCACATGAGACTATAGGGAACATTTTATCTTCAAATCACCACAGAAATCAAAAACACTATAGAACCTGAAAGAGCAGGGATTATTCTTAGAAAGAAGGGGTAAGATGTTCTAGTTTACAAGAATCACTCCTTATATGAAAAGCTCCAATCAAACATTTTCAGCCGTGCATGGTGGTGCACACCTTTAATCCCAGCACTTGGGGAGACATGTAGGAGGATCACCATGAGTTCAAGGCCAGCCTGGCACTACTAGATAGTGAATTCTAGGTCATCCTGAACTAGAGTGAGTCCCTACCTCAAAAACAACAATAACAAAAAGTTCCTAACCCTTAACTGAAGCATCAAGGTGAAAGAGCTAAATGTGAAAGACATAAGACCAATAAATAGACATCCATCGCCTTAACTGCACTGACATAAACTAGAAAAGCAAAGATTTCTCCTTGCTTCCATTGCTCATGCATTTAGTCAGTGAGGGAAAAAAATACTTGCAGCAAATTATTTTATGATGATTCTGAAATCAGGGACATCTTAGTGGGAGGGAGAAGGAAACGGAGAGGGTCTAGGCATTTGTTTGTAGGGCATATCCTGTGACGTGCTGGGAGCTCTTTCAGATTCGGAGGATCAGCCATGAGTAAAGCAGGCAAGGCCTATCTTCAGGGAGCCTTGATTCCAGAGAGAACAGAGATAACAAACTATACAAGCCAGCCTGGTGGTCCAGGTCTACTCCCAGCTACTTGGGAGGCTGAGGCAGGGGAATTGCATTTGCAAGACCAGCCTGGGTAACTTAATGAGCCTCTGTCTCAAAATAAGAAAAAAGAAGGCTGGGATTCAGTTCAGTGCTACATGCATAAAGTCCTAGGTTCAATCTGCAAGACCCACCCTGAAAATAACAGAAACAGTCTTTGTAATCTAGGCTGAATGCTGTGAAGAAAATGGCTGACTAAAGAAAACAGAGCGCACAGGGCGCCTCTTCACAGATCGGGGTCTTAGTAGAATGAGGGGACCTTCAGGCAGACCTGAGAAAAGTCAGAGAACACGCCATGTGAGCGAGCACACAGGAGGAGTTCGAACCAGTAGGAACCAGTAGAAAGAGGGCCTGCAAAGGTCTTCAGTGGTGTCGGCATGCTGGAAGGATGGCATGGGAGGCTGGATTCTAAGAGGAGCTTCCTGATCTCTACTTCCTTGTGTTCATTTCCTGAGTGCATAGGCTACAGAAAACTGTCATCTTTAATTACTAATCTGGCTGGGCATGGTGATACCCAATTTTAATTCCAGCATTTAGGCTGAGATAGGAGAGCCCAGAGTTCAAGGCCAGCCTGGACTACACAACAAGACTCGATCTCAAAAGACCAAAAACAAGATCATTAAGTAGAGAACCTTCAGGAAGTTAGGGCTAATGTGATCATGGAGCCCTTTCAAAAGCAGAGCTGTTTCTGACTAGCAGCTTCAGAGGCAGAGCTACTTGCAGCGTGTGAAGGATTCCCAGCGCTCCTGCTGGCGGAAAGATGGTGTCTGTACTGAGAGCAGCTCTCGGGTGACAGCCAGTCACACAACCAAAAGGAACTGGATGGTACCAATGACCTGAATAAATGTAGCATGGGGGTTTCCCAGACATCCAGATACAATGTCCAGCCCGGGGTCACTTTACCATCAGCTCTTTCAGGCTCGGGCAGAGAACACAGTTCATTTGCCCATATTTCTAACATGAGAAAATGGTGAGAGAGTAAGTGGGTGTTGTTATATGATGCTACAATTGTAGTAATTAGGTATCAAAAAAGCTAACGAAAATACCAAGAAGGAAACAGCGGGAGTAAACAAGAGAGGCTGCTGGGAGGCCATCAAAGAGAGCCAGAGGCCAGGTCTCACCAGTGTCATACTAATGCCCTTGGTTTTCCCTCTGAATAAGCTGGAAGGACTGAGCAAAGAAAACATGGCCTTTCTTTCTTTGCTCAACACTGTTGGATGTGCTGATATCCAGAGAAAACAACTCTACTGGCGGAGTACCCAATGACCTCCAGAGGTGCTGGTAAATACTTGATGATAAAATATTCAGAAGAAGCCAGCGAAACAAATGGAGAGCAGCTGGAGAGGCTGAGAGATGAAGCATATCAAATACAGCATTAAAGCAATGCCAGCATCTTAGGAAGAAAGTAAATCCATGGAGAGAGGTCGCATTAGGCAGGGCCAAGTGCAACTCACACCTCCCCAGTCAACTGCACTTCCCATTGCCCTGTCCGGTGACTACAGTCAGCCTCTGGGATCCGTGAAGCTGGCCCCCACACCATCTTGGCAAATGATTTACATATGATTAAACCTAATGATTAGCCGGTGGGCAGGATCTGACTGCTAACAGTCAGAAACTCAGGGGCAGCATTTGTTGGCGGCTGAGGGCTTTGCCTCCCAGAGGGAGCTGGGGAGATGAGAAACTTGACTAAGAAGCCCCACAGCGGGAACAATTAGGCTGTACACCCAGAGATAATAAGCAGTGGAGAGAGGCAGAGCCTCCCACCCACACACCAAGTCAGAAATACCTCAGGTATAATTAAATCCCATTCCAGAATTTAGCACCTTTTTGTAAAAGAATATTTGCTTGCAGTTCGTAGCATGCTGTTGCTTTGGCAAAAATCCGATCTGATGTTTGAGTGTTTTTCATTCCATATTCATAGTATGGCCCTGGTGAAGGTCCCTTTGGAAATGCATTTGTGTCTCCAAGTACCTTTACTGCAAGTCCTCC
Organism: Zapus hudsonius; assembly: GCA_004024765.1. NCBI lineage: Eukaryota > Metazoa > Chordata > Mammalia > Rodentia > Dipodidae > Zapus > Zapus hudsonius. Next base: position 9,776 of record PVHP010037540.1, read on the forward strand.
TCTGGCAAAGTGACCCCTCCTGGGAAGCTGTCCTTGCCCTGGCTTTCCCCATAATGGGCATTCCTTGCCTCCTTTGCACCATCAAACCCCGAGTAGGTCATGCCATACTACCTCCCGCAGAAATCTCCCAAGATCTCCACACCAGGGGTGCTGGTCTCTGGAATGGCTGGGCTCTTGACGCTCTTTGACTTCTTAGGCTTGGAATTGGATGCTTGTGTTTGTTTGCCTTGTTTCTAACAAGGTTGATCCCAAAGGCCAGTGCAGGGGGCCCTTCAGTTCTCACACCCAACTTCAATCTTGCATTTCCATTCTTGCTGATATTTATTCCTTCTTCTGGGTCTCTATCTCTACATCTCTCTCTCCTTCCTTCCCTCTCTCCCCCTGCCTCTCACCCCATGATCCATAGTCAGAGCCTAAAACTATTATCTAAAAGTGGAAGTCATAATTTGATCTCAAAGGGTGATGGCAATGAGTCATACATGAAGGGCCAGGCAGGGTGGCTGGAATCTAGTAAGCACTGAGAAAATATCACTCACTTTCAAAAGGAAATATGGTGTGTGGGTGAGGAAAGGAAAGGATAAAACTCGGGGAATTCTAGTCAGTGGGAGATTTGAGTAAAAGAATAGAATTTCATAATCCTGCCATGTGCAAAGCTCTAGGCACTGGCGCCCTCGATTCCGGAGCTTGGGTTTAGGCTACAGTAGAAGGATGCAGAGTCAGGCACTTGGGAGTTTACTTAAAGTTGAATGTGCTCCATGTTCTACCTGAAAATCCCAGCAGTGAACCCTGCTTTAGCCTCTGTCACCCAGGTGACAGTTATGATTCATTCAACCAACATACCTACTATGTGCTAGATGCTAGGTGTTCTAAAGAAAGCAAAAAGGCCCTGGCATCATGCATCTTAAGACTCTAACTGGGAAGATCCATAACTAGCATGTGCACAGACAAGTGCATAGATACAGGAAGGAATCTTCTCACATAAGGTAATCAAAAGAGTCCTTAAGAGTGTGACCTCTGAACTGAACTGAAAGCAAGTGGAGAATGAAGAAGAGGATGCAGCAGAAGGACCCAGGAAGGAGATTGGCAATATGCCTTGTCCCTCACCGAGCTGCTGGCTGCCAGCCCTTCCAGTTCATCTGTATTTCATCCCTAAGCTTCCCAATAAAGGTATCACTCTTCCAGGATGGAAGAGGCTCAGAGCCATGAAGTAAACCAACCGAAGGAAAGGAGCATCACTGACTAAAGGCATTTCAGCATGGAGCCTTATTTATCAAAATAACCCAGCATCAGAACAAGGATATGGGGCAATCCAATAAGAACAGCAAAAAAGATTTTTAATTAAGCTAGCAGCCACTGTGATTGGGTTCAATGACTCTTTTATAAAGAGATTAATTATGATAGCCACGATGTGGGAAGTTTGATGGTCTTGTGCCAGACATGGTGTCCAGGCCTCCACATGTCCTCTTCAGTGCACTCCACAAAGTGAACACGGTAGCCTCTGTTCTCCCTCTTCCTCATGGTCTCTCCCTCCCTCTGCAGGTCACACACCCAAGGAAAAGCCGACGTCTCCATCTGGAATACAGACTCCAAGAGAGAGATGACTGCCAGACAGTAACCTGTGACACACGAGCACTGGTTAAACCGAACTAAACCTAGGTGAAGGGGGGGGTGCAGCGTCCAGAAGGTTCTTCGTGTATCAGAAAACAGCACTTGAGAGAGTGTGTCTCGTGGAGGCAGTGAGCGCCCACACAGACGCCCAGATCTGTCTCCTCAATCCCAAATTGCTGTCATGGCTGCTGCCAACTACTTCCAGCCATGCCTCCCTGGAGAGTTCCCACTGGGGATGCACACGACAAGGCATGCCCCATTTTACCAAACCTAAATGTTGAGACACACCATTACGGTCTGAATACACCAGCCTCTCTCCACATACAGCTTGAGCAACAACCAGTGGGCACAAGACAAAATGCACCTTTGATGTCCTCACTGTCCCGGGGCAGGCAGACAGGAAGCAAACCACAAAAGGAAACACACAATACCCAGGAGCCACAGGAATTTCTATCTGGTGAGACTTTGGTTTTTCTCCAGGGCTTTCTCTCACATCGATAATTTGCAGGTCAATTATCACTATTCACTCTGCACCCCTCCTATTTGCCTCTTTCCTTTCGTTCAAGGAAAGTTGGATGAAGAAAGCCACGATATATGACAGTGGCAAAGAGTGGTTGTGAAAAGCATTCCACTAAGATCAAATATTTATGCTGCGGCAGGCTAGCTACATGAGTGTTATATCATGGATAAGAATCGTTTGGAGAAGGGGAGAGAAAAAGCAATCAATGTGAATAGTGTAATTTGCCTTTTGTCGGGTGCTGGTGAAAGCCTGATTTTTGTCATTGCTGTTATTCTTCTAACAATGATCATTTCTGATTTTTTTTCTCATTTAAAAATACATTTCCTGGGCTGGAGAGATGGCTCAGCAGGTAAGGCACTTGCCTCCAGTGCTTAAGGCCCCCAGTTCAATTCCCCAAGACCCACATAAGCCAGACCCACAAGGTGGTGGCCCTGATGCGCTCGCTCTCTCTCTCTCTCTCTCTCTCTCTCTCTCTCTCTCTCTCTCTCTCTCTCTCTCTCTCTCTGCTTGAAAATGAATAAATAAAATATTTTTTTTAAAAAATACATTCCTTTCCCTCCCCCCAAGCCACTTGGATGTGCACTGTTACTAGAGATTTTGTGAAGGAAGCGTTGAATTCCCTGCTTGGCACCCTGTGAAAGGAAGCATGTCATTTTCTGTAACCTGTATCTGGTTGGCTTAGTTGGCTCCTCCTGTTGTTACTGAGACACCGAGGAACATGTCAAATCAGAGATTAAAGGAGGTTAGTGGAAACTCACCGCAAACTAGGCCCTCTTTCTCCCCTCTAGCCTCTCCTTCCCTTTCTGCAGGCCAAGTGGGCAGCAAATCAGAAAGCAAATGTGGAAAATATTGCTCTTTATCATTTTTAAATAGTACCATCATCCTGGTACATTTTTAAAAATTTAAGTGTTTCCATTACAAAATCTTCTTAGAAAGTCTGCAAACAAGGTCAGACTTAGAAGACAAATTGTCCTATGATTTGTCTTTAACCTGTTAATTTCCTGTAAAAACTGCCTGATTCTTAGAGAAAGCTTGGATGTGGAATTTGGTCCTCCTGGTTTTAAATTTTAATTAACAGGCATTGGGATACAATTAATATACTGTGCAATCATCCATTCAACATGCACCATTAACTCAAGGTTTTAGTATATTCACAAGGGTGATTTCTTTAAAATAGCCACAAGTCTTGCTTTTTGTTCTTGTTGTTTTGTTTTTTAATTAGACTTTTTACACAGATATCATAATGGAAAAATAAAATGAACTTTTAACCTCATGAACACTGAACTCAAAGAATCGACCATTCTTTGTAAATTTTAACTTTGACTTTAGAAGAATTCACTCTAAGTTGACACACTCTCTGCCTGATGTTCGCACATAGGTAATTTCATTACATTCGTTCCTGGGGAAGCAGAGTGGGAGTTTGGCTGCTGACATATGAAGAATTTGTTTCCCTTGTGTTTCCTTACAGACCTTCGAGGGCATAGCTCGTTGCAGACTGATCTTTATGACTTCGCATTTGCTCAAGGCAAGGGATTTATTAGGAGCAGCACCAACACAAATTTATAGAGGAAAAATATAAAATATCAGTAATCAAAGTTCACTTGTCAAACACTTCATACTGCCTGTGTGTGTATGTGTGTGTGCCCTCTCTTTCATTCTTCTAAGCAATCCTCTAATTCCCTCATCTAAATGCCTTACACAAGTATTCAGCACACCACACACACACACACACACACACACACACACACACACACACAATCTCATGAAAGCACATACGCATGTACAAATACCCCCCAGCCCAGTCATTTATCCACACATATACATCACACAGAGGGTTTTTTCAGTTGTAGCAGATTCAATGCCCAGGACACCCAACTGAAGTAGAGTTTCAGAAAAACCTACTGTAGCCTTGCCTACCTGTATTACTTCACTTGGTGCTGGAACCACAGGTCTGACGAGAAGCAACTTAATGAAGAAAGGGTTGGTTCTGGCTTACAGTTTGAGGTTACATTCCACAGTGGCTGCCGGAGCTTGAGGCAGCTTCAACATCAGCACAAGAGGAGGCAGGTCAGCCAGCTCTCCCGTTTTTCAGTCCAGGACCTGGGCCTGTGGATGGTGCTGCCCACAGCGAGGGTGGGTCTTCCCACCTCAGTGATCTACTCAAGAGAATCCCTTAGGCATGCCCACAAGCTAGCTTCCTGTCAATGTTGGCAATTAATATAAACCATTCCACTACCCTAAAAAGATGTACTATTCGAAATTCTACTTGGACTAAGGATCTTACATTTCACTTGGTGTCTCTCCCTCCCTCCTTCCACCCACCACTTCTCTCCTTCCCTCCTCCACCTGACTTCACATTGGCAGACCTCTGGTATTGCTGAAAGCCCCACAAAGAAGAGAGTTCTAAGTTGCTATCGTTTTTTTTTTCCCTTTTGGTAGTATGTATTTTCATGTATATTTACATGTATTTATATGTATAACAGGTGTGTTGCATTTGAAATGTTATATTTAAAATATTCACTAGTACCTTAAATGCATATTCAGTCCTATTAGGTCACTAACATACCTGGGACTAGGTCCCTTCCTCACTGATTTGGGAACTGTCTCAAAGAGCATCAGGTATCTGAGGCGATATGGAGGATCAAGGCGACAGGGGGCAAGAATAGAGGCTGCTGGGAAAGGATTCTGGAGAAGGCAACCAGGAAGGCCCTGGGCGTGAAGACTGAGTGCTTGGACTCTTAATGATGCCACTGACTACAACAATAAGAGCTACTAGATGGTACTGTTTGCTGGAGCTGTGTGGGCACTGCGGGAAGGGGCACTCTGCTTCCCTGTATTCCAAGGGCATCTTTTTCTAATTTCTACAAAGGCTCCATAGGGGATAACAACTGCCTCTGCTAGTATTTAGGATTAATTGCTACATGCTAGCAACTGCGCTAATTGACTTAAGATTCACAACTCCCTGTGGGGAGCATTCTTTTATAGAAGTAGGAAATCTGGCCAGCTAGCAGGACCTTGGGAGAAGCCATCACACTGTGATTGGCCTATACCTCCTCACTCTGGACTCACGAGGGAGGTATGTGTCGAGGGTGCTATTTCCAAGCATGGCTGCAAGCTGTTCTTCTCGTGTGACTCATCATCAATAGGTGGAATCTGACGCCCCAACCTTGAAGCCACCAAACACGCCTGCAAGTGTTCCAACCTACAGGGCAGCAGCTGGATGCTTTGGGAGCTGGATGATAAAAAGTCAGGCAGTTTCCATCTGGCACTGGACCTCCTGTGAGAAGCCACACTTAGATGAAGGCCACTTATCATGCTGAGCCACGACTTTCAAAGTCTAGTGAGCTGTGATGAAACCAAGCTACATGCAGAGACTCTGAACCATCCTCCACCAGGCACTAGAGCTATGCAGGAAAGAATGTGTATGGAATGCATGTAGGGAATTCCAGTGAACTGCAGTTCTTCTTAAATGCAGACCCTGCAGAAGAGACAGGGATGCCCAGTCTCACTGCCAGACCCTCAAGGTGCAGGAGCACAAGTGTTGGAGTTACTTGTTATTGGGCCATTGTACCCGGAACACGACAGAACAACACCTGACCTATGAACAAATCCCATCACACAGTAGTTCACCTTGACAAGTGGACTTAGTGGTCAGCAAGGTCCACTGTCCTGTCCTGAAGTCTACCAGAGCTGGAATGTCTTCATCTCTGGGCTAAACCATTCTTTGACCACCCAAGCAGAAGCTGCAGAACATAAAGATTCAGCCATCAGCAAATGTGGACTTGCTGAGGCCAAGCTATATTGATTCCCCTACTCCACTCATATTCTCTGGAGAAATTGAGCTTTTTCAATGCCCTGATCATTCCTGAACCTCACAGCTTGTATGACATGTTAAACAATTTAGGCAAGATTTAAAAAAAAATCTTACAGCTAAAATTGGGTTACCATCCTCCAAAGAGAGTAGTCTTGTTCCTTCTCCTGGTTAGAACTTGTGACTCCATGGTGCTAGTCAATCACCACTCTTTTGTGATACAGAGTAGAAACTTCTCCCTAACATACAGAAAACCATGTATGATAAGCAACCATGATGGTTCCTTCTTCCAAATATTTTTTGAGGTAGGGTCTAACTCTAGCCCAGGGCTGACCTGGAATTCACAATGCAGTCACAGGGTAGCCTCAAACTTACGGCGATCCTCATACCTCCACCTCCCGAGTGCTTCTCCCAAATATTTTTAATGCACAGACATACTTTCAACCCAGGATGAACTAGCAAAACAGACACCAACGATTTTAAACACAAGCAGAAGTAGAGGCCCCTAAGGTCTCAACAACAAAGCAGCCTTAATACTCACCCACCATGACTCAGGGAACTGAGCGGAAGAGGGGGCAGAAAGATTGTAAGAGTCATGGTGGGGGAGAATATCCAGAGACATGGTCCGCCTCAGTAACAGCATGCAAAGGGGGGTGGAATCGGGTTAACTCCTAGGCTGTTCACAACTCCCTACCCCATGGACTGATCCAGACTGCCCACGGAGGAGGATACCCAACTGACCCAGGACAGGGAAGAGGGAAATAGGGGAAGTGGAGATATCAGCACATTATTTCCTTATTAAGTGTATCTAATTATGAATAATAAAATTAAAAAAGCAAAAATGAGATCATACCGCCCATGTAACATGATTTTTAAAATAAAGGAGTGTTCATCAAGAGGCTTGCCCACATTAAATACAAGCTTCCTCGGACAGTTATGCATTCCATTTCTGAGAAGGCAAACAGAAGCCTTGGAGTCTCCTCAGAAGAGTATGAGAAAATGCTCATAGCCCATCAATCCTGTCAAATTGCCCAGGAGCTTTAAAAATTATGGCATATGTGATGGTTAAGTTTTGATGTCAACTTGACCTTTCAAGTAATCTTGGGTGGGTCTCTGAGGATGTTCACAGGAAGGCAGCCTCTCAGTAGGGGGCAGGATGTAAAGAAGCTCAAAGAAGGTAGAAGTAAACATCCTTTCCTGCATGGGCCATGCAGGAAGGAAATTCCAGAGACTCAGGAAGCCATTAAGTCTGGGATAGGGTTGCAGGACCCCACCCTAAGGCTGTATAAAGGGGAAGAAATTCTCTCCTGGCCTTCCTGCTTGTTGGCTGCTGGTGCTTGTTCATGACTTACACTCACATCCTGCTTTCCTACCCTTCCTGGACATCGGAAACCAGTTTTCTCAGCCTCACATCGTGGACTTGAAGAGCAGCCACTCCCAAGGGAGCCATCAGGCCTTCTGGGCTGGATTGGGACTGCTGAGGCATCCAGCCACGTGGACTGAACAGCTACTGGTTTCTTCACCTGTGGGCCTGAAGACTGCTATTGTTGGACTGTCATAAGCTATCCCAATAAATTCCCTTTTACTACAATCCATTCTGTCAACTCTGTTTCCTCTAGAGAACCCTGACTAATACACCATGGTATGTGAGTGCCCTCAAGACCTAAGCAAGCAGTTTTTCTGAGGGGCTACCACACACTAGTTATATATATATATATAT